>JANHGN010016605.1:24888-72838 GCA_024605025.1 Megaceryle maxima
GCTGGTCTTGGGGAAAAAACCCCAAAACAAAAAAAAAAAAAAAAAAAAAAAAAAAAAAAAAAAAAAAAAAAAAAACCAAAAATAATAATAATAAAAAAACATCAGCAGCACATGGCTTCATGAGATGGAAGACACATGGAGATCTGTTTGGGTTTGGGGTTTTTTGGTTGGTTGGTGTTTTGGGGTTTTTGTTTGTTTGGTTTGGTTTGGTTGTTTTTTTGAATACAAGGAAAATCAAATAGATATACTTGGTTTACACAAATGCTATGCTGATGCTAATGCTTGCCAATGTGTATGGCACCCCACCATGACAAGCTATTCCAGTGCTGCTCAGCCTCCATGATGGAGAAATGAATGGGACACCTAATGAAGCAATGCTAAGTGCCTCTGGAGAAAAAGAGAATTTCTCCTAGTTTGCTTCCAGAACAAGCACAAGTGAACCTAATGAAGCAGGCACAAGCCCTGCTTTCTATGCTCAGAGCCAGACTGTGGCAAGCTGCTCAAGTGGACATGGCAGGAGCGTGTGCCCCACCACTGACCAGCTCCCGCATGCTGGGCTGGCACATCTCCCTGGGGGAGCTGAAAGAAAGGCAGCTCAGCTCCCAGGGAAGCAATGCCACTGTTTTCCCCTGCAGCTTTGCAGCTCTCCAGGAGAAAATAGGCAGCTCTTCTCTTCCTGACAGGGATATATATACATGTGAACAAGCAGTTATACTTCATTATTTTTTTTTCCCTGTTTTTCACAGACTGATTTTGGAATCTGGGAGCTTATGAGTCTGAAATAACCCAAAGTCTGTTTTTCTCATGATACCTCAGATCCTGCTTGGAGGAAGTACTGCAAGAAGACCAGACCTAATCTCATCTTCCTTCACCCGGAAGCTCCTTGGGGAATTCAAAATGCCTGTGGGGGAAAAAAAAAAAAAAAAAGCCCAAAGACAAAGAAATCCAGATTTGGGTTTCCCCTAAACACATGTTTCTCAACTGCACAGCACTGCTCACTGTGATATGTCTTCAGATGTGTTATGATTCAGAGCTACATAAACTATGTGTGATGTTCGTTAGGGCACTAAGTGCATATATAATTCATCTCCATCCCTTGGCATTCTTCTCCTTATTTACTTTTACCAGCTTCCTAACTAGTAAACTCCTATATTTGGCTATGCCCATTGTGACCTTTCATGATAAGGAGACTTACAAATTAGTTTCTTGCTCTGTGACTTATCTCTTCATTTCAGGGCAGATTTTCGCTGTATGTGTGGATGCAAGTTTCCATTCCCTTATTTTTCAAATGACCAAAGTCAAGTAAAATGTACTGATACTCTTCTTGACAATGTAAAGCAAATAACTTCTCTGTTGTTTTAATCCTTCCACTAAGCCTGGTATCAATACCCACTTTCTAATGCAAAATTCTTGTGTTCCATTTAATGGGCATTTCTGAAGCTGCATTATTAGTGCATTAGAAAGTCATATGCCCATGAAAGAGCAGTGGCATCATCTAGTCACAGCACATCTGAAGGTTCAGCTGCTGAAAAAAGGACTGCTTAAAGGGAGTCAGATTAAGAAGTGGTCTGTAAATGAAGATACTTTCACAGGAAAAAATTAACTCAGTCTCAGCATCTGAATTAGTGTACAGTGGGGCCTCTCCATATCTTCTCTCACATTAACGGTGCCTCCAAGGCCTGCCACAAATTTTCCTTGTAGTTTCATCTTGAATTAGTTTTAAACCAGAAAAAAAATCAAAAAACAATTTCAGAAGAAGAAAGGGATTGAACTCCCAAGGTGCAGATAGTTTTCATTCCAACAGGGAGCTAACAAAGAACTCTTCTTTTTCAAGTCATTCTGTCCCTGTCAGTGTATACAAGGGTCTTCAGATACATCCCCTGGCCCTAGCACTACAATAGTACCAAGGAGATGTTCCTTTAAGGGGACAGCATATTGTCCTGAGCCCCCATCTCTCTCTCCTCCATGTGGCACAACATGCCTGTGAGCTAGGGAAATACTAATCCCCACTCTACAGGTCAAATGAAAAGGAAAGGCCATCTTTGAGACTCCTCATAGAAGTCTCCCATGTATGCAGAGAGACTTCTGTCCTTAAGTCCAAAAGTCTGATTTCAAGTAAGTCCTTGAGTCAGCTGCATTCCTGTTTGGTGAGGGAGCTGCCCAGGCTCTGGCACTTCACACCTCAGACCTCTGCTTGCTCAACACCAAGTCACCAAGTTCCTATATTAACCATACTGGGAGCCAAAAATAGCAGTCATTTGGATGGCACAGCTCTTTCTGAGGTCTCTTCAGCAGGGGCATCTGGGCTCTGATGCACAACAGTGGTATTAGGCCTTTCACAAAATGCAGCTACTGTCACTTTTTCTGAAGAAGCAGCTGGACCATGAGGTGAAACAACAATCCACCTTCTCTGTATAGAGGACATGACATGTCTCCAGGAAGTGGGAGATGAGGCTGGAGAACTTCTTCAACCTGAAGTGATACAAACACAGAACTCCTACTAAAAAGCAGTCACCCTTATACCAGCCTAAAAACTACAGCAATTTCCCATTTGCCATCAACATGTCATGGCTTGTTATAACCTCAGCAGATGTGCTGAGGGTCACACATGAGGCCTTTGGAAGAGCAGGAGGATGAAGATGGGGTGCAATGTGATCTTATTCATTAATATATAACCCTCACACTCATCCTGTAACTTAGACACCAGACCAGAATATATGTTATCATGTATGGCAGGTTATGACATGCTATATGGGCCAGGCACCTGGGTTACATAAGGGAGGCATCATCCTGACTCAGATAAGTGAGGAATCATCAGTCTTCATTTAATTGATTCAGAGCTGATGGTAGTCTATTCTTTGAAGGATCTGAACCAGTGACCTAAAAGTGAAAGGCTCTTTTTCCCATGCTAAAACTACTACTTTTTCCCATCCATGATTTTTTCATATTGGCTTCAAATCAACTGCTGCTTCAAAAAACCAGCATTTTGTTTGAATGTTTAGAGAGGACAGTTTTTGCTAAATGTACTAAAAAATAAAAGCCTATAACAATTAATTGCTGAGAAATAGCAGCAAGCTTCAGCTGCTATTTTTCTGATAAGAAAGAAAGAGAAAGAGAGAAAGAGAGAGAGAGAGAGAAAGAGAGAAAGAGAGAAAGAGAGAAAGAGAGAAAGAGAGAAAGAGAGAAAGAGAGAGAGAGAGAGAGAGAAAGAAAGAAAGAAAGAAAGAAAGAAAGAAAGAAAGAAAGAAAGAAAGAAAGAAAGAAAGAAAGAAAGAGAAAAGAATCTTTCCTTAGGAAGATGAAATCCAAACAACACATATCTGTCTTGCTATTTCTCTTAAGAAAACAAGTAATGGTAAATATGAAAATTTAGTCTGATATTACAATAGTTAAAGAGAATTGGTGTAAACTGTAATGCATAGCCATGTAAAATCAAGAAGTGACTTGTCCAAGGAATGTTTTGATCTCTGGAATCCAGTTTTCTTTCCATATTATTGAGGCAGACTGAGGCACATCACCCATATGAAACAACCAAGTAAACCTACCTCACCACACATATTGCTCAGGCCTTGCTTACACTTGTGTATTAAATTGATAAATGCCCTTCAATCCATGTGTCCAGGAGATGCTGCAGCTGAATGACCACCCCAGGGAGCCACCATCCCTCAGGATGGGCCCACCAAGAAAAGTTGTGGGCACCAGCTCCAGGGCAGGTTGCCCTCAGGCTACCCCTGTTGTCTTGTATTTATTCTCACCTTGTGTCTCCCCTTGGGCCTGTGGCAGCCCAAGGCAGCAGGGAGAACCTTGGGCAACACCAAGGACCCATCCCTTTGTGCCTTCTCTAGAAATAACAGTGGTGTCATGCCTCTCCCAGTCAGGCAGAAGAGTTCAGTAGCTCCTGTTACTGCCAGGGTGGCTTGGTGGCTGGTCAGGACTCAAAAGCCAAGATTCAGCTCCTGCAGCTGCTGTGGTTAAACGATCTTCTTAATTACACAGGAAAATGTGCTTGAAACAACAATTTACATTGGTTCAGTTCACCCTTGTCTGAAACCAGAGTAAATTGGGCAAGAGGAAATCACAGCTCACAGTAGTTTTTGCCTATCTGCACCAGCCTTATGAGGATGCGGGGACATTTGGTGTCTGGGAACCAAAGGTTTTTTCTGAAACAGAGACAGTCATATCTGAGACATTTCTTAAAACACACGGGTATTTTTTCATAGTTCTCTTTATCATGGTTCGTTATTAGCTGTTGCTTGTTTAACCCACTCTCTAAGAAGCTACTGCCACTAATATCTGCATTTAGCAAGCACTGAAGGTTTCCCGAGCATGTGCTCAAATGATTATTTATATATTTTACTTGTCATAGGCAGCTATGTCCAGAAACTTGAAACCAAAAACAAACTCTTAAGACAGATCAGCTTGCAACTGCTACAACAATTGCCTTTGCTGTATAATGATATTTAAACTGTACAAATTCATCTTTGCAAATGTAGGATAGATTGCTTCTGCAGCTGTGCTTTTAAAGATATTTTAAAGATATTCTTATACCAAGCAGACTGAAAATTACTTCCATCATATGGTTTGGAAAAAAATAGCCAGACCTCAGGGATTACTAATGATGGGTAAATAAACCAAAATTAGCATTCTGGGGAAGGAATAAACAGTAGCAGTGCTTGAGATCCAATGTGGTGACCCAGGCAATGATACTGATCAATGCCTTCCTGGGGGAGGAAAAATTAGAGTGTGGAATTAGAGACACCATTCAGTTGAAAATGAATAGAGCCTTAAGCAAAACAGAAGCTAACAACCTTGTAAAGTTGTAAAAGGGCTTTTTGTTCACCCTATACCATACCTCTTTTCATTGTGCAAGGCTGTTATCATCTCTCATTAGTGGCCTTTTTGGCATAAATTTTTTCTCCCATGAAACATGCACATTTTTATGGACCAAATTAGGACCATTAAATTAAAATCTTGGATGCTTGGAAATTAAATATGGCTGAGGAAAGAAGTTTAAAAGCACAGAAGAATCAATCAAATCACTTGGCAGAAAGAATAAACAAATAAATACTTTGTGACTGGATAAAAGTTATGTTGTGTTAGCCTTTGGGAACATCCAGGGGTATAAACCCAAAATGGGCATAGGATAAACAATTTAATTTCCCTTCTAACTCAGAGGCAACCACAAGGAGCTCTAGAATGGGGTCTTATCTTTCATTAAAAAGATGTTGAATTATT
Organism: Megaceryle maxima; assembly: GCA_024605025.1. Lineage (NCBI taxonomy): Eukaryota > Metazoa > Chordata > Aves > Coraciiformes > Cerylidae > Megaceryle > Megaceryle maxima. The sequence goes on from JANHGN010016605.1 coordinate 30,124, forward strand.
TTACTGAAATATTCACTACATCTGGAACCCAAGTAGCCACAACTATGAAGCTGGGGAATTACTATTGTTTCCAGTGGGAACCACCATCATCAGGAGCACAGAAACTTCCTGGAGTGGTCTGCCTGTACCACAAGGGCTGGTGTGTGTGCCTGGAAAGAGGCATCTATATAGAGGAGGTACAAACCTCCTCAGTGGAAGAGTGAGCTCAACATGGGTCCTCACAACCGCTACAGTCGTTTCCACCACCAATCTGTGGGGACAGGCCCCTTTCCTGCCTCATGTGGGATGTGTCCTTTCATACCATATTTTCTGTGATTTCACTTTTGTGACTGATGCTCAAAATGTGGGTGGTGAAGAAGGTTCAGACCCAAAATCAAACAAAGTTAGTGGATTAAAGAATAATGTTAATTATCAGTTTGGTGAGTCTGGAACTCTCTTATTAAAAGCCATGAGTCATAAATTGACAATTCTTCTACTTTGGCCACAATAAGGCAAGGAGAAACATTAATTTGGCTTTTATCACAGATTATCTCTTAGTGGTCCTTACCAGCAGTAGAAAAAAGACAGACAGAAGGGTATTTCTTATTCACTTGATCATGGCAAAGAGCATCAAGAAACAACTTCAGCTCGAGAAGGAAGGAGGGGAATTCCAAGGACAAATAGGAAAATATGATGTGAAGGACTAAAGAGCACACAGTTCTTACAGGAATGGACGTGTAACAACACCTGCAGAAATTCTTATGTAATAAATATAGTACCTAACTCGATGTAGCACTAGTATTGGGCTTGTCTTGACAGTTACAAAGGAAGGGATCAAAGAGGATGGTTTGCACAAATTCCATGCAACCAGAATGAAATCCAAACCAGCAATACTATATACTTAGTGCTTTCAAGAAAATCAAATTGCACAAAGCTGAAAACAATTATGAGCCAAATTATTCCAGAGAAAGAATTTAAACAGGAAAAATGTGACTGATAATTGGGAACTATTTAAACACAATTTACTAAGTGCCCCAAAAGGCACATTCTCACATTGCACAAAAGAGGTCAAGTGGAGTTAAAAACAAAAGCAAAACAAAACAAAAGCACAAGCTGGTTTAGAAAGGAAATTAAATCAGCTTTCGTAAAAAACCTCCACAAACAATCCCCCTCCACCATTCTCTCAGCAACAAAATATTAAACAAACCAAACCCACATATATCATAATGAATAAGGAAGGAACTGCTGATAACATCTGTGTATCAGACACCAGCAAAGGTAGATAACTGGAATGGAAAGCAACAGGATACAAAGGGGAGTTTATGGCCATTAGAATGACGGGAGAAAAGGTCTTTTTTTTCTAGGTATATCAGAGGAGAAATGCCTCCTAAGAATAGTAATTATTCACTGTTAGGTGATAAAAGTGGAGGAACTATAAATCATAGTTCCAGGATTTTTTTTCCATTTGTAGGAAAAAAACTCACCTTAGTTCTGTACTGTGATGACTGGGATGCTGGTGAAATGCAATAATGAAAAAGGATATGAAAAGTAGACCCAAATAAAGTGGCAAGTCCACATCAATTTAAATCAAGTGTCTCTCCCAGGAGTTAACTTTGTAAATAGTGATTTTCAATCTGTTAGAGTACCAAGAAACATACAAGACAGTAAGGAAGTTGAAGATTGGCCAATTTTCAGAGGAGGTGACCAAGGGTAACTGATGGAATTACAGGTTTATCTGTCTGGCACTGAGTACAGGCAAAATAACAGAATAGCTGAGATGGGTTTGAGTTAGTAAAGAATTGGGAGTGAAGGGGAGGCAAGAGACACTGTTTATGGCAAGAAATACATGAGAAATAGACCTTGTCAAACAAATATACATCTTCTTTCTGTTAGGTTTTAAAAATGTTGTTGATAAAGGTCATGTTTTCACTGTGTACTTGAATCTCCATAACAAGATTTTGATCTAGAACTGAAGAACAGGGAAAACATAATGCAACAGTAGAGATTCCATTTGGTGTGTGGTAAATAGGCTCATAAATGCTTACCTAAAGGAGAACTGTTTAGTGGGTTGCCTCTGAGAAAGGCACCAGGATCCAGGGGACAGTGCATGGTGGTGAAGATGTGAAGATGGACCTTTTTTGGCTGTGTGCACAGTTTTCTCCTGCCACAAATCCCAAGTCACGCATACAGTGCCCCGTGGGATCTCAGAGGATTCACATTAGGTGGAGAAGGCCACATCACTCAGCTGTGCAGGCTGATGTTCTGCAGGTGATCCCCCTTCCATGTTGCAGATTTATCCACCTTTATGCACTGTAACCAGAGCAGAACAGACCATATGCTTAGTTACAAAGCTGGTCTCTGATCACCTCGGGAGCCTAAAACTCAGTGTAAGTATGACCTACCCAAGGCCATACGTGTTAATCACTGGACCCAGCCTCTGATTTTCATGCCAATGTCTGGTCCCTACAGCCAGAATGGGCAGAGGTGGACAGCATGTGTGGGGCTGGCACAAAACATCCCTCACCTTCCAAGTCCAGCTCCTAGAGTGTCCTACTGGATGAGAACTGTGCTCTTACACAGGCCCCCGATCTCTTGGGAGTTTTAGGCTTTTTGCCAGTTCCTTTAGCCTCCAGTGCAGTCTGACACCCCACACTTGAAAGATTGTTGACATCAGTCCTAGGGCTCACTGGAAATATGCTCTTCTGCCCTACAAGAGGCATCCTTAAAATGATTGCAAAGTCCAGACTCCTATGCTAGCTTGATCCATGGCATTTACAATGACTTCCAAGAAGTCAGACCATGAGAACAGTGGTTTTAAATTGCTGTGACAGATGGTATGTGTTTTGCTCACAGCTGGTTGTATGTGAATATGTTATGTTCTTTTGAAAGGATTTGGCTGAGCAACAGAGGGAAATGCTACCAGTTTGCCTTGTCCTGGCTGCTGCACTGAGAGTCATCTGTGGGGAGGGGAGATGGTGTCTTCCCTGAAAATCCAGGGAAAGGGAGAAAACTCTCTGGTGGCAGGATGCAGTAAGAAGAAGAAACATCCTTCCTCTGGCAAAGAGGGAGCCCTTGACAGAGCAGAAACTGGGACATGCAGTGCGTTGCTTCTCCCAGATGCCCAGAGGGGACTGGGAGGGCTGCATGCAATTGAAGAAGCTGGTACAAAGTGGCAGGACTAAGCACAGACTTGAAAGAAAGGACCTAACTGTAAGGATATAATGAGCAGGAGCGAGATTTGTTTACAAACCTTCTTAATTTCATTCCAAATTTCCTTGAAGCTTTCTTGTCATAATTTCTCTTCCAGTAAAGCCTGGCCGTGGAGTTTACAAGCTCCTTCAGTGCTGGGTGTGCTCACTCTCAGGAAAAGGCACAGACCTTCCCAAGAGAGCTGGGTATCACCCGCTCTTCTCACAGCCAGCATCACCCGCAGCCAAGGTCCAAACCCAGACTGAGGGCTTTTAGTCCATTGCTGCAATTCCACCCTCTCCATCCAAGTATTTTGCAGTAAATATTACTCAAAAGAGGGATAGAAAACCTCAAAAATAAGTATTGCTAGTTCTATGAGAAGCCTTAAAATAATGTTTTTATGCCTCACCCTCCTCAGGAACAACAACAAAAAAAGAAGAGATGAACAACCAAAGGAGTATTAAGATAGTTGCTGGTTAGAAAAGGAAGAAATACAACCACAAACACATTTCTGCAAAACAGGGTTTTGCAGCCTGTTTCTGCCACATTTAAGGGACAGCCCAGAGAGGAAAGAGCTACTGGGAAATAACCAGTATGTTTGACTTGATGATCTTAAAGGTCTCTTCCAACCTAAATAATTCTATGATTCTGTGACCCCACATTGCCAGGCTGAGGCTGTGGCTGATGCTGCAGATGAGGCTGCAGCTGGCTCTAGCCCCTTCCCCAGCTCTTCACCACAGAAATGCCCTCGGGCAATCCTGGCCAGGAGCTGTGGATTTTATATCGGTCAGATGTGAAGTTTCTTTTTTTTCTTTGTATACAAAATGGGATTCCCAAACCATGGTACAAATACCTGCAGAAATAAATTGCACACATACACATGAGCATGGCTTGATCCACCTCCTTCCTCCCTGCCTTAGTGCCCAGCTGGGTGGGGAGTGGGGGCTGCTCCCACCACTGCCACCCCAGCAGGGGCACACAAGCCAGCTCTCATAAGGACCCTTGGAGGGTAGTCAGGCAAACTGCTTAGAGGAGCACACAAGTCCTGGAAACAAGGACGACTGGAAATATAGCCCTATTTTATTATTGCTACACAGAAATAGAGATGGGAGAAAAAGCTCACCGAGTTTTTATTTGCAACCACTCTGTTGCTTCAAGGAGCAATGCTGCTGGTGAGGTCCACTGCAGGGACTTCCCTCACCTCTTCAGATTTTCTTCCCTTCTTAGATTATTGATGACTGATCTCTTCTGTGAGGTCTCTCATCTCACCCTCTTACCTGGACAAGCTGTCTGCAACAGTGTTTCCCAGAGAAAGAAACCAAGATGAGGGAGTAAAGTAGCTGGGCATTTCGCCAGAACCCTTTCAGACATGTTCCCAGATTTAAGTGCTATTTAGGCATACAATTACCTCTCACTCTAGCAGTTATTTCAACTAACACTGCTTAATGAAAATGTACTGCCTTAAAGAGACTTACTCTACTAAAAATGTTAGGGGGAAAAAAAAATAAATGTATTTTTGAGTTCTGAATTAATCTTTTAACCCAAGGGGGAAAAAAAACCAAAAAAGAATTAATTTGAGCCTGCCCACTAAGAAAAACAAAACCAACCATGAGCTGCTTCTTGCTTCTTCGTGTTCTGAGATCATCTTGCTTTCTTAACACCGGACTGAGTGGCGTATGTAAAACAGGTTAACTGATATATGAAAAGATCTCAGCTTGACTTTTGTTATCTTTGGTCTAGATGCTACTTAACATTTTACAACTTTCATACTTGTTACACATGTATTTTATCTCTTATCTCATTGTAAACAGAGATTTTAATTCAACATTTAAAGACTATTTAAGAACTATTTTGAGTATCAGCACTTACACATCTTCCATGGTTCAAAATTTACAGCTTTATCAATGCTGAGAAGAAATCAGTTAAGATGAATGTACCCCTTAAAAATATAGGGAAAAAAAACAGATTTTGAAAGGCATTTGCAAATTAAGCATGTGTGTTTTAGAAGAGTTAAAGAGATTCTTTATTAAGCTTTGAAAATTGAGAGATAAACCACCACCAGCACAAACACTACAGGGTAGTCAATGACCCATATCAAGATAATAGTCAAAATGCCAAAATCTTTTTCCCTCCTTCTTCTAGAATTTGCAGAAACATTTTTCTCAGTTTCCTGGACAACCGCAGACCAAGGCAAATTATCTAAACAAAATAAAAGGCAATTTTTACCTAGTTCAATAATTTATAATACCAAACATCTCATTGATAGACAAAGATAGCTTGCTTCATTTGCTATTACTGGAAGCTGGTAGGCATGAAATAGTAAGCTCACTGCACACTGATCAACCTTTTAATCATTGCTGGTTTACAGGCACTCTTAGAGATATGGAATTATTTTCTCATTTCTTTTTATATGCTCTTTTGCATAATCAGTGAATATAAGAATTTACTGCAGTTCATCAAACTTAAAGGACAAGAAAATAAATAAACAAGAAGCTCCGTAAAACCATGCATTTTTGAGTAAACTCAAGCTAATGGAGCAAACAATTACTATTCTCGCATGCAAAAGTTATACAGAAATGCAATGGACAAGGATATTTATATATATAATTTATAGATGACAGACATAATACTTACTTACAAAGATCAAGGTTGTTTTCAACCGTATATTACCATTTCTGGAAAATCAGTCTATGTTATTTTTAGTACAGGTTAGGAAATGGAGTAATGATTGAGTGATTTGCCAAGGACATGGTTACACAGACTTGGAAAACTGGAAACTGTGATTTCTTTCCAAAGGGAACATGTATCATAGTCACAGCTGGTATCACTATGTAGAAGAGTTTAGTCCTATAATTTATGGTGTAAGAGACCAAATATATTTGAATACAAAGCCTCCTATTACCATGGTAACAGGAATTATCCTTGAGCAGACTTTAGTCAGGTCTGGAACCCTCATGGACACTGTAGCAGGACATAGCGCTCTACACTTAGAAAGTGCAGTGTAGCACTGTCTAATCCTCACTGTGCTCTAGAAAATTTGCATGAGATTATCACTCTGCTTTTCGGAGAGAAGGCCAGGCATAGCAGGCAAACAAAAAGATACAAAAGGATTCAGTTTATATTTTTTTTCCAACACCCCAATGTACTTCCCCTCCAAAGTAAAATCCAGTGTAGGAAAATGCTTTATAGCTTTGAACATGCTCAAGTACCCTCAAAAATCAAAAGGATTTAAGTATACAACTGTGATTTTAGCACCCACTTAAGTGTAATCCTGCTGGATTACACACTGACACAGATTTGATATGACTGATTGAATCCACATTTCAATTACAGACATGTGTTTAAAGTCAAGGCAGTCATATGGTACAACATATCTATTGTACAATGCCAGTATTTTGCCAAGGAGTTGTTCTGCAAAGGGGTAGGTGTCTGTACAAAAGGAGACAGTAGACACACTGAGAAGAGTTTGCTCCTTCACTAACAACGTTGATAGCTTGCCTGCTTTATCTAGAAAAACATAACTTTTTAATTTCAGTCTAATTAGAGCTACCTTAAGGCCATGATTCCTGTAGTGCCTCCTCTTTTTCCGTCTGGGAAGCTTGTCCAGGCAGCTTCCATATTGAAGACTCGGTCACTGCTGCTTCTCAGTCATGGATTTCAGAGGCTTCTGGATGCAGCACTGGTCCCAGCAGGTGGAAAATGTGTCATGCTTGTCCTGTGCATCTTATCTGGAGCCCTGGGATGTACCAGAGTGCAGTGTTGATGGCTTCAGCCAGTTCAGAGCATCCAGGTGGTCCTAGGCAGGTGTGTCATAGACAGTCTGTCCCTCAATGCACCTATCTTCTCAAATCCCAGGAATGATGATACTAGCTCTTACTCGTAACTTAAGCAGCCTTTGCTATTCCAGAGTTTTGAATAATTGTTCAGCCCAGAAAGAAGTAACTGTTAACATGATTCGATCTATTTTGCTGTAACAGTCACTGTTCATCTATCCTTGAAAACATTATGTCATCCGGGATGAAACATTTATCTTTCCTAGTAAGGTCTGGAGCACTGAAATTCCATTCAGTTGGAAAGGAATTTCTTGGAACTGTTTTACACTTACAAATTTACTAATTTATACATCTTGGGTAACCAGGACAATCCCAAGTTTTAACCACATGTAGGACCCAACATAAAACTAATCTCCTTTTTCCTTCAAAAATGTGGTTAGTAAATGGCTTGGAAATGTTCTGCCTGGGTAAGGAGGACAAAAAAATAATTCACAGTGGAGAGCTGTGATCTAATGATGAAAGACAGAAAAAGGTTAAGCACCTTTCAGAGGGAAATACTACTCTTGACATTACATATAGAGGGTATCAAAGAAAACACAGAGGAAACAGATAATAATAGGAACTTTTTCGTTCAGATGCTGAGCACAATTTGAAGAGGAGATCCTGCATACACTGATGGCTGCAGTGAAGTTCGGCAAAAATGGCTTTCCTGTTCTTTCAGCCTTGCAAATACCACTGCAGAGGTAAAAAAAAAAAGAACAGGAAAAAAAAAAGTGGCAGTGACTAAAAGGGGCTTGGGAGGTTTTCAATAAGATGATCTTCAGATGGAAGCAAGGTATAAAACAGCAAAGAAAATGCTGGGTGCAGGAAAAAAGTTCTAAGAAGGAGGCCTGTGGGGAAGAGGAACAGACTGTCAGTGAAGTAGTTAAGTCCCAGCCCTGGGGTCATTTGAAGTGATGCGAAAACACACTTCAGGGAACATTTGCACAGGCAAGAATAAGATCATCTAACAGGGATTTTCCATGCATAGTGTCTAGTATGGGGGAAGAGGCTGAAATTGCATCCTATCAGACGCACCTCTCCTCATGGCTTTCAGAAAAGTGGTGTATGCTAGATGTACAAGAGTATATAGATGCTAAAATATACCCTCAGTCTTTGCATCTTCTGCTTCCTCCAGACTAGCAGGTCTGTGATCCACCAGATTATGCATATTAATTTGCAAAGGTCCTCTCCCAAACGGAGCACTGGTTGGACCATCATGTATTTATGATGCCCATTGGATCTAGGTTTTTCAGACCTTTACCCTGTGGTTACATGGGTTGAAATAGGTCCATGGAGATGGAAGGTTGTTGAAGGGAGGAGAGCACACAAATGACATGATCACATTACCAGGCCAGAAATACCTGGCACTCTGGAAAGCAATGTATTTTTCATACATGGGGCATTCCCAACAGTTGCATCAAGCACTAACACATACCTGGATTTAGGCAGCTCCTGAAATGTTTTGCTGAGTAGAGAGCTCTGCAGAGTCAGAGCCTTATTTCCAGGGCTTGGGAACGAGTATGAAATGTATTGGAGTCAATGGAAACAGACAATACCACTAAAAATCAATCCACACCATTAAAAATAAAGTATGTGGCTAATTGAGTAGTGAAGCAACTGCCTTAAAACGCTATAAAATAATTACATCAACACAGGTAAATTCCTCATGCTTTTGACTAAATTTCTCTTAAGCAAGAGGTAAAATCACAGAAGGGTTTGTGTTGGAAGGGACCTTTAAAGGTCATCTAGTCCAATGAGCAAGGACATACTTGTTAGAAGAAAACATGGCAAAAAACAGTTGCTTAAATCTGCCCCACTGCAGATAAGGATATACTCTGTGATATGTGGATATATTCTAAAGACATACTGGTTTTTACTTTTCATGAACAGCAGTAGAGGTTTCCTTTGTTAACACCTGACAGACCCCCAGCTGAGCCCCCAGTTATTGCTTTGGAGAGCAGCTCCAGGATGAAGTGACGGCAGATGGGCTGAGCTGAGCACATGCAGAAGCCTAAGGTCAGTAAGGCCGTACCTTTGGGTAACAATACATTGTTTAATAAGATCAGCTGCCTCGTAGCACTACTGCACAAGCCTGCACCAACATGGGTAACTGGATTAGTTTGTAGTATTAGTAAAGGTGGTTTAAAATAATCAGGGTGTTTGTGTCTGAAGCAGACAAGGATGGTGAAGGATCATTTCTCCTAATTCCAGCTGTCTCAGATGAGAATATCTCTAGTGCCCACTTGATCAACCAGTCCCTGCAGCAGTAATCGCTACTTTTTTAGTTTTTCTAACTAGGCATATCCCATGCTGCTTCCCAACCCATTTCCCAGTAAAATGAGCCACATGAGTAGATCTCTAGCTTTTAAACTGTTCAGTGAAATAATCTGTTACTCCAACTGGAGTGGGTTACTGGGGAGCAATGCTGCAGAAACTGTGGAAACAATAACTCTTGCAAGGAGAGAAGGCAATAATTTCTCCAGCCAACTCAGCACAGCTGAAGGAGTCCATGTCCAACGCCCAGGAACATCACACGATCTGCTTTTGCAACTCTAAGAAATTTAACCTTCTGCTGTATGTGGTGACCTGTTAAACTGTTCCAGAAAGTCCCACATGAATATATCCTTAGGCAAAAACCAACACTAAACTACATGGCGTCTGGAGAATTATTATCTTTGTGCAAGTTTTATTTGCTGGTGTACATTTACTTATGAGAATGGAAAATACAATCCTCTCTATGACATCCATATTGTAAAACTAGAATTAAACAAAGATACCCAGGGCATAAAATGTACTCCCATAAATCTAAATCCATAAAATAAATACAAAAATTAAACAGGCCTCTTTTCCAGGAAACAGTTGCAACAGTTTCTTTTCTTATTGAGATGAGATATGCTTACAACTTAAAAAACCCCCAACCCCCCCCCAAAACAACAACAACAACAACAAAAACCAACAAAAAACCCAGCCACGACCGAAATAAAAAGAAACCAAACAAAAACAACCCCCCCAAACATTTTGGGAAGGAGTGGGTGGATTATTTAAATACCAGTGAGGAAGGTGAGCTTCTTAAGGTAAGAATGCAGTTGATAGAAAAGGGATAAGAAGATATAATCTGTCCATGGACACATTTAGGCCTGTCACTTCTTATCATGACAGGTCTTCATTTAACTTCCAGTTAGAGCAGTGAGGCCGACCGCTTACCTTCACTGGAGCTATAGCTTGTTGCAGTTTCTCAGACCAGTTGTCTTCAGTGTCAAGTTGGGATGCCATGATCTGGAAAAGTCTTACTTCTGACAGTATTTGTGCACTCTTTTGGGTGGGACTTTTTCCATGTTCCTTCATATCTTCTAATGTTTTAAGTTACACAAGCTAGAAGTTTCAAACCTTTTTCAAGCCCTTGTGGTATGTGGTCTATTATGTTACAAAAGACAATTCATTAATACCCATCTGCCTGTACATATTCTAGGCCAGAGAAGGTACTGGGAAGAGCAGATTACATACAGCCCACCAGAAGATAACACATATCTGTGACCTGATTCCTACTGTCTTTTTAACTAGACTCTGCAGATGTGGCCAGTAATTGGACTACAGTCCCATAGTTCAGCCAGAGTCCCCTGGGCACAGGGAGGAAATGGTTGTCAAGGCAGATGAGCATCTGATGAAGTGAGGTGGGTAGAGATCAACTGTTCATATGGTTGTACAATGGAGAAGAGGAGAGTTCACTTGCTCTTGACCCAGAACTCCACGCCCATGCACCTCAAAACACATCCCAACAGCCAGCTAGAAACATGAAGGAGACGTATATATGACAATAAGCATCAGAACAGAGCAGGTGAAACTACAGCCACCATCGGTGTCCTAGGGATTTTGTTAGATGAAAATGGACAGATGAATGGAGGAGGTGGTCTGCCACAATGCCAGCTGAAGGGAATGCTGAGACAGATCCTGACCTCTGCTACATCTGGATTGTACATGCACAGAAATTGCACTGGCAAGGCTAATACTAAAGCTATTTGCAGATGATGAACAGATCAAAGATGAAATAAAACAGAGGCCAGGGGAAAAAAAAAAAAAATTAAAAAGAGTAGTGATAAAGAGATAAGAGAAGTTTCCCACTTCAGGGAACACAAGAAGCTGAACAGGTTGACGGTCCAAAAGATGTTGCCAGAAGGGAATCAGGGCTGGAGAAGGTTTATTTGGCAGGTTTGTGGAAACCTTGTTCCCACTATATCCAGCCTCTTCCAATAGATCAGGCCTTCAGATGCAACAGGTGAAATAACTCCCCACTTCTGTACACAGCCAGGAAACAGAAGGTTTATGATGACAAACTCCCATCTCTTTTCTGCTAAATTCCAGCTTTAGGGTCAATTAGTTGCAGTTGTGCTAATCCATAATTACTGACTTCTTTGCCTGTTCTTGTCTCCATGGTGAAACCTGCAGATGAAACCAGAGTGACCTCCATCTGCCTTTCTGTAGTGTATTTAGGAACGAGGAGGTACAGTAAGGGTCCAGAACAACTGTGCACATACTGTGGATGCTGTAGCAGGGCAGGGATTTTTCTTTGTGAGGGCAGGTCTGAAAAGGTTACATCCCAAACTTTCAGCTTGTAAAGGCAAAGAAACCTGTGGTTTTGTTTACCATGGCTGACTGCAGCAATACTGCTTTTTATGTCAACAGACATTTTAGTAAATGTTAGCTTGTACTCTGCAGTGATGGGCTGTTTGCAGTAACCTTGGGCATACTGCTCTTATCTTACATTTACACAACAAGTGCAAAGAAACGAGACTAGGTATTTTTCCACAATGGTTAAAGTATCTCTTTTTTTTCCTGTCTTGAACAAGTGCTGAACTTTAAACATTTCAAATGCATACGGCCCCACTTGGAAGACGCACAGTTAATGCGGTACTAATCGTTTGCTGGCAGGTCTTTCCCCATCAGAGTATGTCTTGTATTACCATGACTATGCTGTGTATCCCAGGTCAAGTGCAATGGTTGCCTGGGACTGCAGTAAGGGGAACAGAAATTTGAGTCAAAAAACCGAGCTGGATTAGGACTACAGCCAGGATGGACAGACACACACCGTGGCTTCTCTCTGGAGACAGGGGAGGACTCTGGTAATGAACCAGGCCTATCACAAGCATTTTGATGGATGTGATTGATAGAAAACTAATTCAACATGATTTACTGTCCCCAAAGAAAGGAAATTTTGCTTCTATAGCTCTGTACGCACATTTTATTTCAGCCACATGATTCTGAGGCTTCTGCTTTACAAAACTTACTCTGTGCTCTCCAGCAGAAATTATTTTTAAAAGTCACGTATTAAACCCAACACAGGAGTTCTGTGACCAGCTTTACTGGAATCACTGTATGCATGTCCTTAAACATATTATTCAACCTCTCCACAGCCCAATTTCATCCATGCCTGTGATAACAGCCACCTTCCAGGAAGGTTGTGAAGTTTCATTTGTCAGTCTGTGCCAAAACAGCAGAATAAACCCTGCTGCCCCACTGACATAAGTGCAACACTTCTTTGAAGCACACCATACAAGAGTGGAGGAGATGAGGCAGATCTGCAGCACCCATACACATACCTGCTCCAGGAAAGCCTGTTTCTCTCTCATCTCTCTTGCTCCTATAGGAGTGCATTTGCTCCTATGTGGGTAGGGGGCTTGCACTTCTGGTTTTTTGTTTGTTTTTTTTTAAAAAGGGAAATTTGTCAATTGCTCCACAAGCAGTATCTGCTGTTTCCTGCAGAGAGCAGCTGAGGTAAGCTGCACAGCACTGTAATGTGTATTTAAAGTTAGTTAAAGATGTTTGCGGTCGATGTGAGGCTGAAGGGAAGGATTGCTGGAATGTCAGCTCCAGCTGCTACAAATTTGTTTCTTTCAGGTCAGATCCTGTATTCTGGCCTCAATGTATAGGCCCTGACACTTCCGGAGTTCATGTTCTGCTCCTGCAACGTACAACACCTTCAGAGGGGAACTCCCTCAACTTCCCTCAGAAGTTTTCTGCTTCCTGGCTGTGTGCAGAAAGTAGGGAGTTATTTCATCTGTTGTATGAGAAGGCCTGATCTATCAGAAGAAGCCGGATGAAGGGGAAACAGGGACTTCATAAACCTGTCAAATAAATCTTCTCCAGCCCTGATTCCCTTCTGGCAGCATCTCCTGGACCTTCAACCTGTTCAGCCTTTTCTGTCTCCTGAAGTGGGAAACTTCCTCTCTTATCTCTTTATCACTGCTTTTGCTTAATGGCCTCTCCTACAAAAAGTTAATGTTTTCATTTTTTAAACTTTTTGCACAGTTAACCGACTGTTTGCATATAACACACTGAGAAGCAGGGGACTGTGGCAAGATTATTTAAGAGCAGCCTCCAGGCACAGCAAGATTGGCCTAAGTAAACATGGGTATCTAAATTTACTTATATGATATCCCTGTGAATACTGGAAAAACTGCACAAGACAGCACAGACCTGATGATTATATTTTTAAATTTTCTAGTTCATCTGGAGCTTTATAAGTGCTTTATAACACTATAAAACCTGATCTGCTATGACCAAAACGGTCTCAGTGTCCAAGTGAGTGCAGAACCTGCTTAACACTGCACCTAACACCTTAGAGGGACTAAAAGCTGGAAATGAAGAAGAGGGAAGCAGCAGCAAGCAGAAAAGTATGAATCTAACCAGGACAAAATACCACCAGTGGTATTAAGTATGTCATTGCACCAGTATAGGATGGTGACTCTTGCTATAATTTTGCCATTGTAACCACGCTGTTGGTCAGGCTACTTGACCTGCTTTCAGTGCTTATCTATTAAGGATTTTGTTCTGGTATGTGACTGTGAAAAAGGGGTTAAAAAAAAAGTAAGTTTCCTGTAGCAGGGATATTCCAGTTGCATAATTACCTCAGAAAGATACTACAACAAAAAGGACTCTGTTAGTTGTGCAGGACACCTACCACTTTTGTTGTCTTGACAATTGCTCAATTGAACTGCCCCTAACTCATTAAATATGCCTCAAATTTACATCACCCATTGCAAACAGCAATTACCCAAACCCTCAAAATTGGTGTTTGCTTGACAGAAAAATTCAGCACTTGTTCTCCTCAGTGGACCTCTTGCAGAAGCCAAAGTAATATCAAGAAAAGGAAACATGTAACAGAAGCAAGTGGTAGCTCATATTTTCAAAATGGTCCAATAGGAATAATAAACAGAGGGGTTCCTTCCTACATGCTGCCCTAAGCTAACAGTCACCCTGATGAATACCAAAGGGAAATTACAAGTTTCCTTAAAAATGTCTGTTGTTCTTGCAGAGCTCATGTTGCTTAGAGGGATTTACAAGGCTTCAGCTTTGCACTGTCGCTTTTGTGTTGATAAGGCATCTTTCAACAGGAAAAACAAAACAAAACAAAACAAAACCCATGCAATTCACAGAAGTTACCACAAACATTCCCCAGCACAGCAAGTTCTGCCAGTGGGGTAAAATAGAAAAGCAACACTATACAACAGCACAGGGCCAAGGACTTAAGAGAAGTACAACAGAAGTTAATTACTGGCATTTATTTTCACAGAAAGCAACTAAATAAAAAAAATCACACTTCCCTATACACTAATCATCACTCTTTAGTGAAACCAAGATAGAGTTAAACTGCCTCTTCCAACAATCCTCACATATTTTATTTCAAAACCAAACTTCTCTAAACAGAAGAAGAGTATCTTTCAGAGCTTAAATATTCCTCTGGTATAGATGTAATCTTGTGAGAAAACAAAAGCCTTACATAATTTGTGAGATTGCATTAAAAGAAACAAACAAAGCAACAGATAACTGTCAAAGCAAGACAGTAGTGATGGTCTTTAGTTTAGTTTATGAACAACCACATTATGTCCTTGCTGAAGATGGTGTTGGAGGAATTAGGTCTTAACTGAAAACTATTTTAAAACCAGAGGAAATACCCTTTGTAGGACATGCAAGAATGTAAAGTTTATCATGGCAGAAATCCCTGCCAAAAGCTTACAGAAAATAATTTCTGTGCTACCAGAGAACCAGAAGAGACGATTTTTAAAATGCAAGAATAGGATGTTTCCCAGAGCTTTGTGCAGTTATTAGAATTTCCATCCTAACATTTTGGGGGGTTTTTAAAGCAGTCACATTTTGTGCTCTTCTAATTTAAACAGAATTTGGCACCTAGAGTAATACAAGTAACAAGATCTTTATCATCAGAGTTAACACAATTAATTCCAGTTTACTACTTTCTCTTAGATGGATGCTACAGGGATGCAAGTTGCTACAATTGTGCCAGATTTATTTTACTTAGGAGACCTCGCTACTCATTTGTGTACATAGCTGAGATACTTCCCAGCCCTTCCCACTGACACTCAACAAAAAAAATGACAGAAAACCACTTTGTTAGAGACAGAGAAATCTGTAACCCCAAGTGATGGCTTTGTAATAGTGCCACCAGGGGATCTGCCTCAAGAGGCATTCTAAGCAATAATTTATCTTTTACATCATCTAACTATACTAATGCTAATGCTCCATATCATGTGTCTTCTATAAAAGCTGGCCAAGCCAAATCAGGCTGTTATCTAAGTACCGGTACACAATCTCTTCCATTGGCTGAGGACAGTGCCATCAGTGTCACTCATAGGGGCTTGCCAGGTTTATGAGACTGTGACTGCACAAAAGCAGACAACAGGGACTAGACCCACTTGACCAGGTAGGTGATGGTTGTAAATCACATGCACTTGATGGGGTTCACAGTACTAGAAGTTTTTATGTGCAACCAGGACAAGAGGCTTCGTTTGAAAATAAGGACTGGCATTAAGCCTCAGACACTGCTTTAGATTATGTGAAAACTGCAAATTCTGGCCATTTTAGTAAGATGATGAAAATCAGATCTCCTCCCATGTAAAAGCCCACAGCTGGGTGTCTATCAATGTCACCTCTGTCAACATCCGCCTTGGCTCAGCTTTCCTTAAAAAGCAAAAGACAAAGGAGCAGGTACTCACAGGAACCAGCCCAGAGCAGCGGTGGTGAAGAAGGGATGTGACACAGCCCAACCAGTGACAACAGATGTGGTCACCTCACATCCTCCACACAGCTCCAGAACAGAGCCAAGTGGTCTCAACTGTGGGTACCCCTAGTAGCTTATGACACTGACCAATCTCCTCTCCAAGGTCTGCCTATATGCAATAATGACTACTGGGGATGTCTGTTTTATGGTCTCACTGTTGAGTACCTGGGCAGGGCACCTGGACTCCTGGCAGTCCTCTTACCAGCAAACATAAGCTCTTGAGAAGGGCTCTGCCCAGTGAGTAAGAGACATCTGGCAGCACTCGGCTGCCCACAAGTCCCTCTGAACATGCCTGTGAAAGGAAATCAAAACACATTAAAAAAACTGAATGTGTGGTTTATTATATTTAAGATGCTATTTTTCTATAGGGTTTAAATATGTCTGTCACATAGTTAACAGTAAATGAATGTAATTTTACATGTTCAGTATTTTGATACACAGTTCAGGACTACAAGTGTGGTAAAGGAGCATGGGAAATTAGTATTTCCTTGATGCACGTATCAAATCCTGCAGCACCACTTAAAATCTCAGAGTAAGGACTCAAGCTGCAGTATTACAAGCACTACTAAATAAACCAAGAGACATAGCTACATTAAACATTAGAGAAATGAAACAAATGACACAAGGGTTTAATAGTTAAGAATTGATACAGGATTAAAATACTAATATTTTTAATGTCCTGGTTTAAAATTAATAAATATAAAAACAATATAAAAATATACACCAGTTGATAAAAGGATGCACTGAGTAAGGTTAGAAAGCTAAATTTCACTTTCGAACGTATGCAGGTATGTCTTTAGGGAGAGGATTTCTGTGTAGCTGCGACTGGTCTTTCGGAAGAAGTCCAGGCTTGTGAGCTGTTCAATGTCACGCACACGCGCAGTGTGCATCTTGAGAAGATCTTCAACCCACTTGGATTCATCCTCCAAACTCTGAAATATATATATATATATATATAAATAGTTTTATAACATGCCATGTCAAAAATCAGGTCCAAAAACAAATGCAACTTTTCTGAATTTGAAGAATCCAAGGAAATTATTTTGTGGATGGCTCCAGCATGTGCTGGAGCTGGCACAAGGCTTGCAGCAGGAGCAGTCCCTGTTCTGTTTAAATTAGAAGAGCACAGAAGGTCCATTTGAAGAATCTCTGTGCCCTGTTCAAGAACAACTAAGGTAAACAAGTTCCAAGAAAACAGATTTGAAACTTAACACACAAGTTGATTCCTACAGTTTTATTTCGGGACCCATTTTAGAATGGGGTTGAGACAATGACTATAGCTGTCTAAGAAAAGCTGGCCCCTGTTGCAGGTGTATCAGAAGAATGACCATATGCTTTTAGAAGATCCACTGGTCCCTAGGTATTTTTTTTATGCCACAGAAGTAGTTCTATATTAATCAGTTGTGTAATAACCAAAGCTCAAACTCTAGGTTGTTTAGCTTTGAACCCTATCCCTGCACATTATTCTCATCTGACCAACACCTCATCTAACACAATAATAATCTTCCCACTTTACTGCTAGGAGACCATTATAATTCATTACTCAGTTAGGACTGTGGTTTATGTTGGTATCAGTAAAATCCTGTTATTGGAACGCACATATTACACACTGATAGAAAAAAAGCTTTCACTAAGCATTTCCCAATAAGAAAAAAAAATTAAATAAAATAAAATCAAGAAGGTGATGCTGCCAGAGTCAGTTCAGGGTCAGGCTGAGTGGGTGTAACCTCTTTCAGAGGACTGCTCCTGCTGCAAGCCTTGTGCCAGCTCTGGCACATGCTGGAGCCATCCACAAACTAATGTAACTCACACATCAAAAGATAAGCCCTGCAAAACACTGAAGTTACTGGCTGTTTGAGTGTGTTAACCAGCCCAGTAACATGTCCCATGAGAACTGCAGCCAGCCAGAGGGACAGCACAGCGGGGAGCAGACGTGGGAAAAGAACAGAGCAAACAGGACTTTTCCCCCTTTGGCCTCTCTGGATGGTACATCTACACCACTGCTGGAGAAGCAAGTCAGGAATGAAGGGTTGTGCCTCCAGGCATTTGGACTCCAGTGTGTGTGACTTGGCAATCTTGCTGATAAAGATCTATTTCTGGGCTTACTCCTGAAAATGAGACCTTTCCTGACTGTCTCAGCAAGGTCCTCTGACAAAGTGATCCTCTCATTGATCAAGACTAAGCTTCACCCATGCCAGAGCCTACCTAATCAGCAGACGTGCTAGAGACCAGGCATTGGGTCAGCCTGCAAAGGCCAGGAGGGTGAGCATGAGCGTTTGCACAGAGAGGACACACAGTACCAGCTAGGTCCCAGCTGGCTGCTCTAAAGCAAACGTCCATGACCCAGTTAGCACTTGTCTGCTTTGAAGCTTTTCAGCTTTCCTCTCCACGTCACTAGCAACCTCAGGCCCAAAACCAGGTCTGGAACATGAGAAGAAAGATGCAAATTAAGAGGAAAGAGAAGGGAGCATGCCCTGTTTACTCCCCCTTGCCTCCAGCACCATGCTCCAGGAAAGCTGCCTGGCAGTACAGGCAGCCAGAAGCCGCCTGCTCTGCCTTCAGCCTGGTGATCAGGTTGCAAGCCCGTAAACAGGCCTCAACAGGGTTATTACTACAAACACAGTCACTGTGACATTTCTGTTGTCTTCAAAGCCTTCCTTCCAAGCAGGAAATCTGTATTCTACAGACCTCAGAGGGAAGTCCATCTGCTACAAAGCTCAATGTTTTTAATACAAGGAGGACTCCTACAAGTTTACAAAATATCTCCAATAAGAATAAATCACAGGATTGTGAGATTGGTTTAAACCAAGTCCAGCAAGATAGCATTTGCACAACCCCAGAAAATCAATCAACTGATCTAGGTTTTAGGTTTTCCACAACTGGCCCAAGAAACCTCACCAAGGATTTGAAACACAGTGATCAGCTAACATGGTATTATATTACTGCAGAGCAACAAATGAAGTGTATACATGTAAAATTATAGGTTTCTCCATCTGTGCTGGTTAGTCTCACCTCAATAGTTCAGTGAGTCTTAGAAGGAAAAAATAACAATTGAAAACATGGGGGTAAATAGAAACAGGCTATCAATTAGGAGGTTAACCTAAAATCCACTGGAAAAGATACCAGTTATTCTGGGCAAAAGATTCTCTCTGGATATCAAATTATTAGCTGGAAAGCTGAACATGATCAGAGTGCAGACAGGTGAGTTAGGAACTCACTTATTAAAAGAGAAATTTAAAGGTTTTGCTAAAAGGGAAAATAGTGGCCTAGTGGAAGTTTCTAGTGGGGCTCCTTCAGTTTTGGTCTTGGAAAGGATGGTGAGCCACCATTATGGTAATAACCAGCTATGGAAAATGCAAATCCTAGGTAGTTTATCAGAAGAGTTGTGTCCAGTGGAAAGAAAAGTATTTTCATTTTGAGATCTCAGCTGGAGTACTTCATCATTCATGTTCCAGAAAAATCAGACCAGAACAAATATATAGGAAGGCTACTAAAATGCTCATCCTCTTTTAAAAGAAAAGTAAAAAATATCCTGGGTCTCCCATGAAGAGAGAAGTATATACCTTGAGAATCATCATAAATCATCACTAGGGTAAATCCCAAAGAAGCCCAGTGAAGGGCTATTTCAGCCATAGAAAAATGTTGACACAAGAATAAATGGGTATAACCTCACCATGAATAAACACAGTTTGGAAATGGAACATATTCAAATAAGAAAAGTAGTGGCGTTCTCCAACAGCTACGTGAAGAGAGAGAATGTGTGTGCAACAAGAGCAGGAGGAAAGCTAATATTTCTTCAGATCTTAAGAGAAAGCCGTGGAGAGGTTATGGAGAAAAAACCTTATATTATCCCATGCATTTCATCCATTAAGTATGTGAGGGTTTACACAGTCACTTCTTTGAACAACTAAAATGGAACACCATGTGCAAAAGTAAGACTGACACTGTATTTGAATGGAAAAGTTTTTGCCTAACCGTATTTTCATTCCAGACCTACATTTAAATATTTTTGGAGTGTTTCTTTGCTATGTAAAAAGTACAGACGAACATCTACTAATGACCTTGTAAGAGCATTGAAGTTCCTCCCAGAACTGTTAAGTACATACATGATAAGTAGCATGATCTTCAGAGAAAAGAAGTCTGGGTTGGAATAGAAAAAAATCACAGAGAAGAAGAGGACATTATTCTAAATAGTTTGTAAAAAGATTTCAGCAGTTCAAGAGGTCACTGACATGCAATACAGAGAGGAAAAAGAATTGACTTTGTAATAGAAATACAAATGGGCAGAAATAAAAGGACAGAGGCACTAATAACTGCCAGATTAGTAACTTCCAGATCACCAAATGGATTTTGATTCAGAGGAAAGAAGTCCAGAGAAAAAAACACAATGAGATATATGTAGGGATATATGTAGGACTTCCTGAGACTGCTGTTGGAAGACATCTCTGCCCAAAACAGGTAAGGGTCTTAAGAGGGGGATGACAGACCTGCTCAAGAGAGAGGGACACTGCTCCAAAAGCATGGTCTTAAAAAGAGGGACCTGAAAGCAGGCGATATTTGATGAATGAGAAAGAAACAGTGTTCCAGGTGAATTGTGTACAGAGCTGGAATGACTATTTCTGCCTGTAGCTGGAACAGGAGTCTTAACTTTTTGTGCCAATACAAAATTCATAATATTAATGCGTTCAATTCAGGAAACGGTCTCCTGGCAGCCTATAGTGAAGTGTCTGTGTGCAGGAATCTGCACAGCTGTGTAACGGGAGAACAAGTTCAGGCGGAAGGACAAGTCTAAATACAGCTGCCTGGGAGGACTGCTGTCCTTGCAGAGCTCTGGAGCCTGTGGGGACCAGACCAGTCCCTTGTCACATGATCAACTGCCGTGTGTGTGTGTGTGTGTGTGTGTGTTACTTTCTGCAGTGCTGACCAGACTGAAGCCTTTATACTTCATCATGATTCCTACACTATAGGATCTTGCATCCTAAAGGAAGATAGGAAAGGAACCAGAAGGGTGTCTGGTCATCTCTGTTAACAAGAACCCAAACTTTTCCTTTGAATCAAGACATGCTCTGGAAATAGCAAGACCTGACACTTTACCCTTGGTAGGCTTTAGCATATAGATTTAATACCATGTGGGCTGGATGTAGTCATGCTGTTTGATGCACTCAAACTGCCATATGTCTCCACACACAACCTCCTCTCAGTCAGCAGACATTGAGAGTATCTGCTAAAATGTAGAAGCCTACAGACTGCATACTGCCAACCTACTGCACATTAGTTCTTCCAGACAATGTTAGGTGCAGTAATAGTTCCCTATTTTCTCTGATATCACAGAGGAGTGCTTTTGTCTAATGAGGTGAACATAACACTTAGAGGCACCACCCTGTGCTTTCATTCAGTCCATCAGAGAGCACTAGCATCTAATAGTAATGGTGTTTCACATGTCCCAGAGATATATTTACCATGGGGCTACAGTAGTGCAGCAGAACTTACATTGCAGCTCTCATCATTGTCAGGCCGGTGGGGAAGGATGTATGAGAGAACAGAGAGTGGTCCATCACACTTGTCGGCTGGCTGAGTAAAATCTAAGCAGCTGGTTATGATGGCGTAGTAATGAGTAGGAACGGGGATGGCGCTGCCTTCCACAAATCTGGAGGGATAAAGTAAACATTTATCCACAAAGGATAAATTTATTTGAAAGAATGTTACACAAACAGCATGGTCTTTCCTCCCCTATGTGTAAGGACACACATACACTGTTGAGATGTGTTTAGTTCCTAAACACTATCTGAAAATGAGCATTCAACAAGCTCTTGTTTTGATATTGAGCTATAGAAATACCACATGCCAGTGCTGAAAGGCTTCCTCAGTTCAGGGATGTAGAGAGAAAGCATTACTGAATTAACAAAAGACTTGAGTATCTAACTCAATAGTACTGCAATGTTTTTCTCTGGTATCCAGTTGTTCTGGAGAAGAGAAATAGATTATTTGGAACATAATTCAGCTTCTCCTCGAGGATGAATAAACACTCCGTTCCAAAAACAAGGTGAACAGTTACCTTCTGAGTTGCCATTTCCACTGTCCTACTTAGTGGGGCATTGAGTTGTGATGAACAATAATTTTAGAAAGAGCTAGAACATTTTATCTCCTCCCCAAAAGCAAAAATTGTGTAGATAATTGTTTAAGATAAAGCTATCACTAAGAGAAGCAACAGCAAACCAATTTAAAGACAAACTCTTACTGTTTTATTTTGTCAGGTGTGTCATGTAAACCATCATAGTCATAGTCAAAGATTGGTCCACTTATGACGTTGACTCCATTTCGTTCAGTGGCATATCTCTTCACCAAAACTCTTTGGAAATAGTTCCATACCCCTATAGTGGAGAGAGAGCAAAAAATAAACCACACCAAAATTTGAATAAGTCAGATTGTGTCACGATTGTAAATATTTTTTCTTCCTGAAAATAAAAATGCAGTGGACATCATTCACAGTGATAGGGGAAATCAAAGAGCATTACAGATGTACTGCAGCTTCATTCAGTTTGGTCAATAAAGCCTATTCAGACTTCTTGCTTTCTGTTGATTTTTCCCCCCAGCCAGTGATAAAATAAATGCATGGTACCACTCCCAGGCTGGCATTGCCACAGATATTGCACAGAGAGCCTGTTGTCCCTTCACCAAACAGTGGAAACAGCTATTCACACATTTTTGATGTCCCTGTAAACACTTCCTTTGTCCTTCTTATCTAGTTACAGGGAATAGTGCTGTGGACTTTTTTAAGTCTAGAAATGAAACAGCATGATTAAAAGCAAACCCCAAACTTTTTAAGAGAAAGGTAAATACAAAGGTCATGTTCTTCCAGATAAATTCCCTTTTGATACAAAACGTCTAGCTTTTAAATTAGGTGCCATCAAGGATGATCAAATTATGGTGTGGCATCTCATTATGGCAACTCTGGGGAAGAGCATGACACTATTTCTCCTCAACACCCTCCTCAACCTTAACAAGATAAGATTCTTGAAGAGATGGGAAACACAATGGAATCTTCAGTTACGTTACTATTTTCCTTTTTTTCTTTTTTTTTTTTTTTTTAATATATTAACACTAGGAGAAGTATGTGAAAAGAAAACACCTCAGACTTGTGAAAGTTTAACTTCTGTCTTGGCACCTCAGACTGTTAAAGTCCCTGGTCCCTCAGTGATGCTGGTGAAGCCAGCCTCATCCAGTTCCCCAGTATGCCTTGTCCTAAGGCTGGTTAGTGCCACATGAACTCCCTGCTCTGGTTGGTGCAGAGGGGCCCCCAAGCAAAGGTCTAACAAGAACCTCAGCTGTGGTAACCACTTGGCAGTACCACTCCTCCAGCTGCTCGCTCCTCCAATGCATCAGCTTTAACAATAAAAATAGCTCTAAAAGGAAAGTTGGGTTTTTTCCCCAAAAGTTTTCCATCTTTTCCCCACTTAGGTTCCCACCACAGCCACATAGAACAGCAAAGCCAGTGCAATGAGGGGGCCAGCCTAAGGGCATCATCAAGACAGACTCACTACAGAAAAGATGGATACAGCATTATTGCCTGAGAGGGTAGGATGGGGACAGTGAAATTTTAGAAAAGCAAAGCAGAGGAGGAGGACTCTACTGCCACCAAATCCAACATAGCATAAAACTGCCACCTCTCATTTTCCCTGTTGTAGAAAAAGCTCTGTATAATGAGCTTATAATCAGCTCTCAGCATTGTAATCTGCATGCCGGTAGTAGCTCATAATTCCCCAGGAATTATATTAGTTCCAGCATTTGTTCTCAGGGAATCCTTCACCCACTTGGGATGAAGAGAAAGGCCACTAGACAAAATGAGCTGCTAGTGGTGGGTTGTTCGCCTGTAGAGCATTTTTATGAAGTGATTTGAGAGTGGGAATTCCCCAATAATTTTGCAGTCCGTAATCAGTCAAGTACCTTTGCTCAAATTTCCAGCAAAAATCACCACTTGTTCCTAGTCAGAGGTTTCTCAGTTAAAAACACACTTTTCTGGTTAAAAAGAAAAAGCATCCCATAGGCTTTGATGTCTATCCAAACCTCTCTGGCCTAAAATCTGAATTGGAAATCTCACAAGAACAGGCTCTTGAGATTCTTCCAAGGCTTCTCAATTCCTGCCAAGCCAAAAATGCCACCAGAATAGTCTGATGGCTTTCCTACCTCTTGGCAAAACTAGAGAGAAAAGGGATGTGCAGACAAAAGAAACGTTAATACTATATCCCTGCAGCGCTGAAAGTTCCAGCCAGGTTTAAGTCATTCCTTATTTTCTATAAATTGGTTTCCTCTCCCTTTTTCTTTATAGGTAATAAATAAGTTTGGTCTCCCTCTAAGGGCATGGATAGAAAAATAAAAAGTAACCACCTGTCCCTGAACTACAACAGCATGCTAAGTGTACACTCCCAGGCTTGTGCATGCTGCCAGGTGGCTCCAGTTGAGAAGTAAAAACATGTTGCCAAGTATGTTCTGCACTAGCTTGGGTTGCAGACAAGAAAATCCGAATGGTCTGGCATAAACTGAATTACTGTGGCATGAAGCAAAGTTGCTGAACTACAGCACGTTTGTGCTCTTATCTTAGCACAGCACCAAGGAAAAAAAGCCTTTCTTAAAACTTAAGCCTTTCTTGTGATATTTTGGCTGCCCATACTGAGAACTATACAGGTGCCCACATATATTATCTGCTGGCTACAGATAACTGAACTTTATATTTTAAACTTCTCCCATCAATTCATTCTATAGTCCAACACAAGTATTAAAAAAAAAGAAACCATGTTGGGAAAGAAGTAAAGCCACGGAAAGGGCACTTACTTTTGAAGGCAGGATACATTGGAATGATATTTGTTATTAAAAAAGCATCATATTTTGCTTCTACAGAGGAGCTTAATTCTGAAAACAATAAAACAGAGAAATATTAAGAAGATGAATATCAGAAATTCAAAGAATATAAAGGTGTTTTGAAAAATGGCTTTAGAAATTGACCAAAGGGGGGAATACTGTCATCTAAACAGCAGCATGACTGCAATTTGCAGAAATGCACATTATATGCATAAAATTTGTCCTTAATGTGACAGCTGAACATGGAAAATAATAAGTTTCTTTGCTTCACCTGTCAACCACTTCAAATTCTTTTTATAGGTCATCTATTTTTGCAGTCTCAAAACTCAGCAAGCTGCTTTGCAGACTTTTGCAAAAAATGCAAACAATTTTTGCGAAGAGGTGTGTGGGATTATCTTCTAATTCTCAACAAGCCTCTGCACCAGTAATTCCATATAAGAAATCCACCACAAAATATTTCAGCCACTGAGTGAGGAAGGCAGGGCAATGATGAGCACAATGGTGAGACAGTTGTGTGCCTTGAATATTTACTACTCCCAAAAGAACACTGCTCCAAGACTGAACCAATGTAGAACCCAGGACAATCATTTACACAGGTTTTTTACTGGTACTATTTCAATAGCATGGTAGAAATTTTTAAAGTGTGCAAGAGCCTAATTTGTATAAATTGTATGAATTAAATATATGTTTATCTTACTGCTGTTTTAATTAAAAATTAAAACCTCTGACCACATTTCCAGTTCATGTAAGTTGGTATCTATCCACTGACTTTAAAGGGCTGGCTTTTAAAGATTGTCTTCTAGCTTGTACTCCTAGTCTCTGCAATTCTTTGTTCACCTTTATTTTTATTAATTAAATGGGGACACTTCACTGTTTTGGTGCATGAAGCTGGGCACCAGTTTGGAGCATCTCTTGTGGAGTAGAGGGACCTCAGCCATGATGGCAAATCATGGCATTGGGCCCTTGGTCCTCAGCAGGTGCAGGAAGAACAATGCATCCATCCCATTGGGCCCCATATATAACATTGGTGTAGGAGCTGCTCCTCTGAGAAGACGACTGAGGAAGAAACCACCCCGGAGTGGGGACAAATGAAACCATTCCTACCTATATTCCTTCCCAACAATCTCAAAAAACCTCAGTCTGTTTAGAGGGGTGGGGAATGGGCAGGGGTTCATACCTAAGGTTTTCCCTAATGAAGAATAAATTAACAAAACCTCTAGGTATTAAAAAGCCATTTGAACTTACGAGGAGGGAAAAGGAAGCCATAGGAGAGCTGTTTGTCGCCTCTGTAGGCTGTGCAGCTCTGGCTGTTTCCTGGAGAAATGCGAAGGTCGGGCCTCACACAGCTGGCCAGATGCTCTGGGACTCCTGATACCTCCGCCTGCATTGAGGAACATAGAAATGACAAGAAAAGCAATTCCAGCATTTATAGCTGAAAGAAAACTATTTCATAGAGGCAACAGACTACATGAAAAGCCTTGTGTAGAGTAAAATAATCCACCTAGCTGCACAAACAAACCCTGCTCCTCTATCTGCTGCAGAACCTGTCCTTCAGGTAGCAGAAGTCACCATGAGAAAAAAATTCAAATGAAGTCAATGATTATTCTGTCATAATAAAACAAATGCCCATTGAGCAAATAAGCCCTTCTGCCTTAAAACTCTTCTTCTGAAGGAAAAAAAAAAATTGAATTGGGCATTGTTTACAATGGCATTTGACAAAAGTTCAGGTAGGAAAATCTACTTGGGGAAGGGGAATTTTAGGACTTCAGACTATGGGTACTGAACAGATTTTCCCAGGATTTTTAAAGCACTTTTTCAAGAGCAAAGACAACACTAACCTGTTTGGAAATAGTGTAGGATGTCCAGAGAGGCATCAAGAATGTTTCACTGTAACCACTTTCAAAGTCATGGTGATGCAAGATATTGTATTTTGTGCGGTAGAGTACTGCAGGGCGCCCATACAGAAGATGCTTCTCTACAGATTAAAAGAAATTACATTTACATTTATTACTGAAAACCTTAAAGATTAAAAAAAAAAAA
This sequence comes from Megaceryle maxima, assembly GCA_024605025.1. Lineage (NCBI taxonomy): Eukaryota > Metazoa > Chordata > Aves > Coraciiformes > Cerylidae > Megaceryle > Megaceryle maxima. The sequence goes on from JANHGN010016605.1 coordinate 57,073, forward strand.
ACAAAAAAAGGGGGTGGCTTCCAACACATTCTGATTTTACAGTGATCTTAATAGAGTACTGACCCTGAATAACTTCTAAGGAAACCTTCTAACAGGGAGAGCAGCAGTTCAATAGTTTTGGTTGGGATTCCTGTTCCAGGCTCACAATCCACTTTGAGATTAAAAGTCCCTTCTGCACTTGAAAGCTTGTTGGTGTCATAGCATGGAGAGGGTGTTTCTCCAACCACAGGAGACTCCACAAGCATCTTCATGTCCACATTTCAGTGACACATGGAGATAAGCACTTTTTAATGTAGATTTAAATCAGCCCCTATCCTATGACTCTGCAAGCCTTCTCTAGACTCTCTCTCCTTCCTGTTTTTCTGTAAAGTACCTTTCAAAAAGGAAGCAAAGCAGTCACTTGCTAAAATAAAATTCTTTTCCACTTGGCTGATACAGATGACGTTCTGAACATTGATGTACTATTTTCTGTCAGTAATATCAAACAAACAATTAAAACTCTTTCCCTTACTTTGCCTACAAAAAACACACCTCTGACTGCAAAACTTTTATTCTGTCTTGGTTATATATTGTGGTTAAATGTTATTAGGTAACGCTGACAAACTTGCTTATAAAAAGACAAAATAATCGTTGGAAGTAGAAGAAAAATAAATTTCTTGGCTAATCTTGCATTGTGCACCATGGTTCATTGATTTTGATAACCAGTTGGCAAACAGGCTTGGTTCACTTTTGGAAATGAAAACGTCGCAACAAGGAAAGTTATCTAACACTGTTCACAGACAGACACTTAAACTGAAAGAAAACTGCACGTTTTATTAGTGTGTGAGTCCAAGTAATGGATATTTTTATAGGCCACAAGAAAGAAAAGTAGGAAAAACTGTGTTTAAGGACAAAGATGATAAACTTTCTTTAGCCAAGAGAAACTGAAGTTTTCTGCATGTCAGTAACACTACCAGCTAAATATGAACGGTACACTATGCGGGAGAAGGGAATTGCCATCTAAATGCAGGAAGATCCATGAACAGCCAGTCACAAAATACAACAAAATAACACAGCAGAACTGCTTGTTGTTTAAATAAGGAGCATTTCATTCCACTTAACAGACAAATTACAAATGAGCAAGTGAAATTGCTCGTTAAACATAAAAATTACTATTTTTATACTATGGAAGTGAAGAAGTATCAAAACCCTAAACAAAAATAAAGATTTTGAGATATCTAGGAGTCCAATGGTGAGGGTGTTTTTCCCTGATGACAGAAATTGCCACAGCAGGGAGTAGCTTATTGGAAAAATAAGTTTAACAAGAAGAAAGCTGCAGAAAGGCAACTTAACTCACAAAGAAAAGGAATAATTCCACCTCTAGAAAATAAAGAATAGGCTGCATTGCCTGTTCATAACAGAAAAACTGAAGAAGTAGCTTTATAAGGTGCTCCCCAGTTCAAGAGAGACAGGGAACAACTGGATAGATTCCAACAGATGGCTGCAAAGATGATGAGGGAACTGAAGCATCTCCCTGACAAAGAAAGGCTGAGAGACTTGGGGCTGTTTAACCTGGAGAAGAGAAGGCTGAGAGGGGATCTTATCAATGTTTATAAACATTCAAAGGGCAGGTGTCAAGAAGATGGGGCCAGACTCTTTCCAGTGGTGCCCAGTGACAGGACAATGGGCATCAGGCACAAACTAAACCACAGCAAGTTCCATCTGAACATAAGCAAAAACTTCTTTACCGTGAGGTGGTGGAGCACTGGAACAGGCTGCACAGAATGCTCGTGGAATCTCCTCTGGAGACTTCCAAACCTGCCTGAATGCATTCCCATGCAACCTACTCTAGGCAGCAACCTGCTTTGGCACAGGGGTTGGATTAGATGGTCTCCAGAGTTCCCTTCCAATCCCTACCATTCTGTGATTCTGTCATAACGGATTTAGAAAGCAGTTCCCATCCTCTCCCCTCCAGTCCTAGTGCTACAGTTTAACCTGGACCACAGCCCTGATGGAGCTGAGAGCGCAGCCACGCAAAAGTCAGTGCTGGCATACAGCACAGAGGGTGCAAGAACTAGTGACCACGAGAGAAGGGGATGCTTTCTCCTGGAAGTAACACTGACTTGAACACTGATGATGGACTGAATTGCACTGAACATCCCTCAACCAGCAGAGCATTTCTGCACTTGTTTCAGTGTGCAATCTACACCCTAAGCCCCAAGTGTTAAAAACCCAGTCAGGGATTATCAAAGTAGCTGTACCATCCTTTCTGCCTTTGACCTGATGAAACCTAAGCCTGAACAATACTGGTAAAACACAGTGTGCAGATGTGGTCCACCTGTTTTTCACCCTATTCATAGCTTGTGGTTGAGTCAACTACTGCCTCATGTGCCCTCTCCTTTCCTCATCTCTCCACTTCCACAGCAGAGAATAAACCTCCTAAAGGTTATGGAAGGGAAAAGCTCAAATTCGCGTGGCTTTGAGCAATACTTTAGACCTGGTCACAACAAAAGATAGTGTGCAGTCCCTCATGTGAGCACAACTTAATCTTGCCCACATATCTCATGTTTCTATGTGCTATTTTGACAGTTATTTGAAAAGACTGTTTACTACACATTAACTAAACCAAAATAGGAGTTTCTCTGGTATCAGTGATGCAAAGTAACTTGCAAAATAAAACAAAAATAGCTTTTATTAACTGAGGTATCAAGCTTTTACCTTCAGTTCCTTTGACATGAAAGCGCTTGTTCAGTTCATCCAACTTGTTCTTCTCAACAGGAAAAAAAAAAAGGAACAAGATTAGGATCACTGGAGTATTCTGACATCTCATTTTACTAGGCATCTAGCGAAACAAAACTAGCGCTATAAACCATTGATGATTTCTTTGTTTCCTGTTTTATAAAAAGCCATAATTGTTCTAAAAGGGCACAAACACTTCACAGGAAGGATCTTGGGAATTCTTACAGATCAAACACTCTCAGAATGGATAAAATGACTACAACTAGGCAACTACTATTAATAGTGGAAGGAAGCATCAGCAGATCCTGAACACCTACCTTATCATCACATGTACACCCTATATCAATATCTGATGCAGAAGGTAGAGCGACAGGATACAGTGGTTTAGCAACTTCATCTGGCACAGTTGGCTTATAAACATTAGCTCTCAGCAGGTGATTTAAACTTCCATGGGTACCATTATTTGGAGCAGGCTTTAATCCAAGCAGATCTATGAAACCATCAACAACAAATGAATGATGGTTAGATTGCAAATGCATATTCAGCAGCATCCCTACCAAGCTAAGGCTTTTATTTGCAATACTGCTTACACTCATGACATGTTAATGAATGTTCTTAATGTAATAAAAATACTAACTTTTTGTACAAATCATAAAATTAAAGATGCTGCCTGAATAATATGGTAGCCTTTATGACAAAAAGGTTAATTTCTATCAAGACGTTGGAGAACTGTTTTACTACAACTACTCCTGCAGCTTCCAGTGCAAACCTACAGTCAGTGTGCTGACCTTACATCAACCACCTGGAGCACAGTGTTATTAGTTCCTGCTTTATAGATAAGGGATAATTACCTTTTTGGTATTTCATGTAGGAGAAAAAAAAATTAAATAACTTGAATTACACATTTGGCTTGAAAGTTCTATTGGCCTGAAAATCAGTATTCAAGATCCTAATGAATACCTGTACATATCATTAGATTCTTCTTCATGGCTACAGTATGAGTTCAGGAAACATAATCATACCAGAAGACACCACAGAATACTAAGTGATGCCCCTGAGCTACTCCATGAGACATGCAGGTGCAGAAGCCATCTCTGAAACAGAAAACTCCTTCCTAGACTGCTGAAGTGTGAATTCTACACACCATAGTAGTGTGTATTAGATCTCTGCCAAGCTGCATGCAGCAAAACTGTGGTTAACCCCCTTTATTGGCCAGATGCTAGAGTAGAGCAAACTGAGGCCCCTGAGAAGTACCTTCAGCTCTCTTGGCCAAAAGAGAATTGCTTGGGAATGGGGGACTGGGAAGGAATCAGGGCAGGAGTTCATGGGTGCCCTGTTAGCTACAATAGCATGTTTCTCTTGCAACTTCTTGAGCAGATAGCTTACCACACATGATGTTGTAAAGTTCAATATTTTCAAAAGGAGGTACTTTGGTCTTGTATTTGAATGTAGGGCCATAACCTATGAAGACAGTCTTAAAAAAACAAAAAAAAAAAAAGGAGAAGAATATAAAACAGCATTAAAAGGTATAATTACAGTGAACATTTACATTTTTGAGACCCCCAATTTCTTCTGCCTTCAGTGACCCTCCTGAAGAGGTTACTGCACTGCTCATACCTGCATGCTGTTGATCTTGTTGTCATAGCCATGGTCTCCATGGAAAAAACATTTTCCTGTTGGTTTCTTGTAAACGTCCACAGCTTTCCTGAAGTGAAAAAATATTAGAACATTTCCTAAGTCATAGGTAGGGTGGCTGACCTGAGAATGCACTTTGAGGGTAGGAAGGATAAGGTTACAAGGCAGTGCATTGCTGGTCCATCTTTCATAGCAGAAGTGGGGACTGTAGGCTCATTCAACAACCTCAGGGTTTCTCCGTCTGCTTCCTCTGTAAGAGAGTGCAAACCTAAGAGCCAACTCTTAGTCACTGATGACAACCTTAGCAACTACTTATTTTCTCAGAGTTTCTCATATCATGTCATCTCCTATAAACTGGAGGTATTTTGAACATACTCTTCTAATTCTCAAAAGGTCAACACAGGCTTCTAAGAAAGCACTTTTGTGATGTTACAAAGCTGCAAATGTCATGCTGTGAAGTGTTTTCCACCTGTTTGCCTTCCACCCAATAAACAAAAATGGGTAGCAGAAACAAAGCTGGAGGGAAAAGAGAAAGATTGTAATGAAGACAAATAGCAGAGAAAACAAGTGCTGTATCATAGGAACACTAATTATCAGCTTATTACTGAGCATTGTTTTTCACCAAATATGTGGAAAAATAAGTATTGCATCATAGGTATTATAAATACCAACTTGTTCCAGAGTACTTTTTTTTTAGAGTTTTATGAGGGCCGTGTGCAGGAATACTTGCCTACAAATTAATTTTGTCATCTGATACTCAGCCAAAGTTTGATTTTGGCCTTGTAAATTACTGGAGCTACAGCAATCAGGCCTGCAACTACCATTTTCCTGGCCGTGAATATGCAGTGAATTACATTTACATTACAAATTAATTATTAGTGAATGAGATTTCAGAAAATGTAATCAATAAATAAGCCAAAGTCTGATGCAATTAATAAGAAATCACTAAATGGAAATCAACTTGGGTCATCCCATCAGTTCCAGTAAAATTCTTAAAATGAAAACTTTTATAGGCCTAAAATTCAGACTATCATTCTTTGGAAAGTACATGAACCCTCTCCACAGAAACTGCACGGGGCAGCCGGCCAGCCAGCTAGTGGAGTTATGCAAGAATGCAATTGGGGTTTCTCATTCACTGCTTCAGTAGAGTGATCCTTGCATAATTCATGGAAAGATAAGTACAGATGTCAAAAGGCACTTACAACACACCGTATGTTTGCCTGGCAGCTATATGGGCAAAAAAATCCTACCATAATTTAAAGCTCATAACAGACTACCATGAGCCAAAAGCTGTGTCATCTTCCAAGAACCACTGAGTCAGCTTTATGCATGAAGACCCAGCTGTTCTCATACTGTAATACACAATATGTGTCAAAAGATTGAAACAAGAAAATATATAAACCAGAGAGGGGTGCATAATTCATAACCAAAGGCTACTCCTCTCATGTTCATGCTGTACATATATGTGCCAACTTGTTTTCTTTTGCTCCATTTTTAGTTAAATAAAAATATTAACAATTGTCCATACTTTATAACTGAAAATCCAGAGGCATTCCAGGAGAAGAACCCCAAAAAGCATTTTCTCTGAGCAAAAGCATCCTGGTTTTCTGTGGATTTGTATTGTAACACAATACAGTGCAAACACTTTGATGGCCACCCTGTCATACCTGTCCGCATGTTCGCAGGCATTCACTCTCTGTGACAGTATCTCCATTTTCTTTCAATTCACTCACTGCATCCACTCAGCCCTGGTCACAGAGCCTTCTCCTTCCTTCCATATTCCTTCCTTCCTGGTTGGAATAAGCTTGCACCTCATTAAAAAAGCTTATCAGCTCCTATATTTGAGCTGATCAGTCAAAAACCTTACAGCTTGAGGAAACCAATCTAGCTTTCTACCCAGCTACTGATTTTCTCAAACTTTAAAACAATTTTGTGTTCTGAGCCACATCCCCCTGCACCAAATGTGACTGAACCTCAGCAGGAGTTCAAAGCTCCTCTTGCTCATAGGGTACAGGAACAGGATGCTGAAAAACAGAAGAGTCCCAGGTGTCTCATTTCCTCAGAAAAAAACAGGCTGAAAATCAGGGTGGAAGCAAAAGCAAGACGTTACCTTGCCACATGCCATTTGCGATCCACCAGTAAATGGACATCCTCAATTCTTCGGTTGTAAGCGTAGTGCAAGCGTTTAGGCAGGTGCTGTTTCAAGTAAGGCTTGAAGTGCTGGTCTGGCTTTCTACACTGAAAAATAAATGGTTAAAAATTACACTGCTGTCAGTTTAGATGCATATAAAACCTTGAACTACAGAGATTAAGCTTTTAATGTCATTATTGATAACGTCTTAGAAACAAAGTGTTCATCTAGAGTACGTGGTCTGTGCAGTATTCACCAGGGTCCTGGGAGTCATTCAAAGATGTATCTGGAAAGCTTCATCTTCCTGACAATCTTTCTGAAAGCATCATGCAAAACATCACACTTAGCTCACAGATAAAGAATTTTGTTCTAACTGGACCAAAGCTTAAGTTTCAGAGGAAAGCTGAATCCTCAAAATACATCTCATCTGCAAATATATTTAAAGCCATCTGGTGACAAAATCTGAGATTTTTTTTTTAATTAGCTTTTATTTTAAACACTTTTTTTTTTTTCCCATTAAAAGCAAGGTTATAGTTGAAGGCTATCAAATGAACTTTTTCAGCGTCTTCAAAGTGCTAGTAAAATATTTACCCTAAAAGATTACTTTCCATTTCTGAAGGAATGAATAAATAGACTCAATTCAGGGATTCAGGATGGTCAGGGAAATTCTGGCTCTGCACTGCCCAAAAAGGTTATAAAAGCTACTACAGCAGCAAACAGTGGAATCTATGACAAGCATTAATCTGTACTCATGAAGGGCACCATTTAACACTCTTTATTCATGTTAATGGTTGGTTTTCCTGCTTAAGGAGTGAGGATAAAATGCTGAATAATGCCCCAAATTAAGATGTGAAGTGAGCAACGCAGTATAGACAGCCCTAAATACTTACTGTAAGGTTGGCAACAATCACTTTCGGGTCATCTGTTAAACAAAGGAGAAAAAAAAAAAAGATTCACTATTTGCAGAAGAAAACACAAGGTAATAAAGTAGCTTTACAGAAGCATTCTTCCTAGAAGTTGGCTATCTCTGCTAAAAGTACACTGTATATCTTAATAAGATATCCTGAATATGAACTCAAGTTTAACTCTATACCCTTTACTTAGTGATACTGTAGTTGCTTAGGCAGTGTTTCTCACTGGTTCATGGTTTGGGATTTAGCCTAGTATTTATGAAAACATATACTTTCAAGTCTTTTAAGTACTTTCCTTTAAAATAGAAAATCATCCCCAAACACAGAGACTTTCCTTGAAGATATTTGAAAGCACATTTGAATGCAACAGTGCACTTCCTTAGTACCAGTAAGATAAATATGTAGCTTTTTTTTTTTTTTTAACATTTCACATATTTCATAGACTACTGCAGAGTAAATGAAAAGCCATAGTAAAATATTCTGGATACATCTCTGGACTATTAAAAGGACATGCAAGATGTAGAAAGCCCAAAACAAGCACTAGTCAACACTAACTCTGTTTACTTCCAGAGTGGGGGTGGGGGGAAGCATTTATCAGTCTTGAGAAAAAAAAAAAAAAAACAGGCTAAGAGAAAATCTTACAAAATTAAAATCTCTTGCTTATTATTGGTTTTGTTGCTTAAAGTATGATCTTGCTGTGCTTGGAATGAGCTCTACTGAATCTCAAAACACAAGCTATAGGCTTATTCATTGCAAAGGTGTGTCTGCAGTATTGACGCAGTATTATAGAATATGAACGTAGGAGGAATAAAGTTGGTAATTTGCCATTTAAGGGGGCAAACCCCAGTTCTAAAGCTAAGGAATATGCTTCTTTGTTCTACATTCAAACTGTTGATTTATAAGCAATTGCAAATACTCAAACTATTAAGCTGTGGACAGAGGCCAGAAGAAGAAACTGGTATTGCAGGAAAACCAGTAGTATGACTCAGAGGTCAGTCAGACTAGCTGATGTTTCTGGAAGATACTGCCATTTATCCTCCAAAGAAAACTATTTTTTCTCAGCAATTTGGGAATTCAAGGGTTGAAAGAACTTTTTTAAAAAAACCTTCTCAGAACTGAAAGCTTTCAGTAGACTGAAGTGTCGGAATTCAGTCTTCATGTTAGTCTAGTAAGCTTTATCAATGTATGCACTATTTTCACCAGATCTTTACACACTCATCCCATATACCTAGAGCATAAATACACAGATAAAATAGTTTATAGTAAAATAAATGCATACATAAATGAACAGCTAAGAAAGTTTTACTACATTCTTACAATTTCTGCTATTCTGAAAACATTTATTCTTCAAAAATCAATTTTTTTTTTTGTGAAATCTGTCCTCAGCCTAAATCTATTTGAAGTGTTATGAGGGGTCAGTTGTCTGTCTAGTTATTTGATCTTTCCCTCTAGCAAACACCAGGTTGCAAAAAACATAGGTACTTATGGTTAGTTTGTAAATTTCACAGTTTGCATGCTAGCTTAAACTTTTGGCAAAGGCAGATTTACCCTGGTATGCTGAACCAGAGCAGTCAAGGTGCTGGTGGCTGGGTTTGTAACGCTTGTAAATTACAGAGTTAGATTCACCAGAAGACTCTTGCCTGAGCCCTGAGTGTTCTCAAAATCAGCTAATTTCAAACACCAAGTCAGGTTGAATTTCTAACAGTATGGTGCAAAGAAGCAGCAAGTTTTATTGTCAACATTGGCCCTGATTGCATGCCATAAATCTCCTTTATATCCTTCAACTTCCCCAGCCTGTTGCTCTTCAGCAATCTATGCTGTTTCTCCTCTGTGCCAGAAGTATGAAGGGCTACTGAACTGAAAACTAACACTTCACTTTTCCATTATCTCAGAAAAGGTACCAGACACATCTTTTATATCCAATCTGTGCAATGCTAAGATCACCAAAGTCCCATTTTTGTTGACAGAGAGTAGAAGTGCATGAATAAACTCTCAATGACATGTAAGCTGGTGTGTGAAACTGGCTTCAAGAGTTTCCACTCCTCCTTCCTATAAAAGGATTGGGTTTAACCCAGAACATTTCAGCCATCTGCTTGACACAGCCCTACCACTGTGGGGGCTGTGAACTATTGACTGGGAAGGGAGCAAGCAGGTGTCTTCAGTGGGCTTCCCTCTGAATGTCCCACTGGCACCCTGTGAACTTACACCCTTTGGACAACATAAGCCCAAGGAAGGGACGGACTCTAGTTCTCAGGACATAAGGGGTACAATTAAATCAACTTACATTTTAGATTATTACTAGACCTAGGGCGAATTCGCCCTAAAGATCCAGGCAGCAAAATTATATCTTCCACATTTGTCAGATAGTTGCTTAAAAATTCAGTTCTTTCACAAGTAGTGTCTTCCATCCCTGAAGAAGGAAAATGCAAAATTAATCCAGCTTGAAAATAAACATACTGTTCAAAATACCACAGAAAGAGACTCCAAACAGCCCATGCATTCTTTTCTTTTGGATTACTAAACTTATTCATATTCTCCCAGTCATCTAATTCCAGCATCACTGGTAGGAGTCAAATGAGGGGTGATTTTAGAACTTGCTTACACACAAGAAATACCAGTCTCAATGTCATAGAAACAGTCACCACATATACCATGTGTGCACTGACACATGTCCCAACTAAGCTCATGGAAAAATCAAAGTCTGTTTCTAGTTTAGTGTACTACTTTGGAATAATTATTTTTTAAAACAAAAAACTTTAAGAGAAGTTTCATACAAAAGGTATTGTCTGGTGGTGGTCTGTTCCAAGGCAGTTGCAGATAAACAATTCTCTCCTACAGCCGTTTGTGGTAGGGAGGAATGTACTGCCAGTCACAGGCAGTTCTCAACACCAAAGTGCCTCTCCTGGAAATCCTTCCTGCCCCTTACCCTTCTCTCTCGACAGCCAGAAAGGAGGCATATGCCGTGTTCTTGCTAATGTCTCAGTTCTTGTGAGACTTTCATGAAGACAACAGGACCTTTGGTAGCATCGTTAAAAAGTTATGCAAAAGCAGGTTTATCTAAAACATGGTCACGTTTCTTTTTAATAAAACTTGCTTTTTATTTTGTCTTTGCTAGTATTTCTTCTATTGTAAAGTTTCTTCTGATGTCTGAAACAGTAAGACCTACCAAATAGTATCTCTGATTTTGGGTGACTCCATTTGACTCTGAAATGTGTTTTTACAGTTTTCCTCCTTCCTCCATTAATTTGATGACATTTTCCATCCAGTCTGGAAACAGTCTCTTACAGATTTTCCAGTCTTTTTCTACTAGGAGAAAGACAACTTGACCCACTAATTGCTATTGAACTGTGTAGCTCTAAAGTCCTACTCCTCTCCTCATGAAAAGGAGAACCAGTTCTACTAAATTGTTTCCTTCCATAAAAATTGCCAAAAAGATTACTCTAGGCACATAGCCTCCCAATACATGCAAGGCCCCTGTATGTGATCCAAAAATGTCAAGCTCTGAAAAACTCTGAGGACAGATGTAAATACCCAGACCACTGTTATGAAAGAGAAGTGTCCTCCAGTGACAATTAACAGGTGAGCTGAGTGGCCAGTCTACATCACCTGGCTGTTTGGGGGATTTAAACTACCAGAAAAAATCAACACAAAAATACCTTGAATAGAATTTTCAATTTACATCATCTTTTATGCACAACTACACTACTCAACCATTCATATACTGATAGAGAACACTGTTTATTTTACCATGATCACCAACAAAGATGACATTGACACATCGATGTAGTTTCAACTGTTTCAATCCATCCATTAGTTGCCCTACTGTCTTGTCAATCTCTCTCAGGGGATTCACCATCATCTGCATAAATAAGCAGAAAAGAAAACAGTTAATTCTGTCATTACGATGTTCTCCCTTCTTCTATAAATGGAGTTCCTTTGGCAAAACTGTGATGGGATAATGATCCAGGTCAAGAGGCAAAGCCTTGGCTGAGCTGTCACACCTACAATTATTATACCATTTCCTTTCCTACATCCACACTGTGATTTCATTATGAGAAGGCCTTGCTGAGACGCTGACACAAGACAGCAAAAGATCTTTATGGCTGATCCTAGGCCTCCCATAGACATATATATATACACACATTTGGTAAAACAAAGTATAGATGTTAGAAAAATGCACGTGACTTTGGGGTTCAGTTTGTTTCTTATAAATAAATAGCAGTGCTTTTAAAAGGCTATAGCTTAGTCAAAAGATGAACTTGAAATGAAGCTTTGGACTGGGGATTCATATGCCAAGTCATTTAATGATATTCCCTTCAAAAGGACATCTGATACTAGGATGACAACATGCAAGTCACTTGAGTAGCACAAGGGGCTCAGAGAAAGCATTCTTCAGCTTCAAAGGCAAGAGTTTCCAACGTCTCAAATGACAGTTTTGGCAAAGTTGTCAGCAAGGCCCAGAAGACATGGATACACTGCTGTGATTTTTTCATTTAACTTTCCTTTTCATTAAGAAACAAAACAGAAAGCACCAAGGCATGTTCGCAGGATTATGCTTTCAGCTATAAGAAAGTGCAGCATTTTTTTATTAGATGGCAGAAAAGGGAAACGTTTTAAAGTAAGATTTTAGGCAGAGGACTCAGACTTTGTTTTGGTTTTGAGAAGTAAACATGTCACTATATGCCAACTTCCTCCTCACTTTTCTGTTTGATTTGGCTGGTCCAAGTTTCTGCAACAAAACATCCTCCAAGTGACAAACAGAATGCTAAAAAATTCTGGATCAGAAAAATCTGATTTTGGCAGAATTTTCTGAGGAGTAAAAATAAACATCATGTTAGCGTGACCCAGAAAGAAATGATTCAGAAATTCTCCCTCTGCCTGAGTCATTAAGGGATGGAGGTTAAATGAGTCTGATAGGTTATAAGATGAGAGAGGAAATGTCATTTCCCATATGTCTCTACAAATACACAGAGAAGCATCTCATGAGAGATGGAATCAGCACAAGGAAGATGAGGAACAGTTTATGCAACATATGGAAATAGTTCAGGCAACAGGCGAAATTTTGAAATATTTTAATTCAGACAAGCCTAAGTAGACAAAGTCAACTTTGAAACATTTTGAATTTAGGAAGGAAAGAAGAAAATTGTCTGTCTCAGCATTCTTCCACTCTCAAATACAGAGAACTTCAAGGAATGGGAATTCCATTTTTATGAAACTATTTGTGCAACATCAATCATATAGGGAAATACAAGTTTTACTCAGAATCCAAAGCTTATTCAAGGAAGCTGGAAATCCAGATGGATTTCCCATTAATGTTTGTCAGCAGGCTTGAGGCTTCTTTAAAAAAAAAAAAGAGCAACTTCAAGAGATTTCAAGAATTCAAGGATTCACGAGTGACAGTCATTTTCCTTAGCTACATGATTCATCAATTTAATCTGTAAACCTTCAGAGACATTTCTGAAACTGTAAGAAAGTCAATACAAATGAAAAATCGTGGTTTTGAAAGAAACGAAACACTCACATAGGAAAATCCCTTCAACTCTGCAGTTTTCACTGCCTGACTGTGTTCAAAGCACCTCTTAGAAAGGCCCTCACCAGCATTTCTTCATCTCATTGTTTTGTCTCCAATTTTTAAATTCAGATGCCTTTTTTTATTCTATACATTGCTCAAGTTTTTCCCCCAAATGGTCTGATGCAACTTCCAAAGAGTTATTGGTAAACAAATAAAACTCATGCATATACCTGTCTTCACCTACATATATAGATAGATATACACAGATATCAAGACTCTGGAAGGCTGTACAGATCCATTTTATCTTTCAAGATATATGGATCTCTAAGATGGTGTTGCAACAAAGAGTTGGTATTATTGTGACAGCATTGCATATGGGATCTTAGACATACAGACTGCAACTGGATTCTCTCCTCCATTCTCCCTTAGAATAAACTTGATTGGAAGGAAGAAAGAATTTCACTTTATCCATTAGTTTAGTTTTTTGTTTTGTTTTGTTTTGTTTTGTTTTAATTGGTAGCATCCAGCCTGTACCATATTCCATTGCTCTCAAACACCACCAAAAGGTTGCTTCCAAATATGATGGGAACTATTATGTAACACTAGGATTTTTTTTTTTTTTTTTTCTGAAATAATGATAAATGTTCACAGTTTACTTATCAGGAAAAGTAAGGTAAGTTTGGATGACCTTTTATTCAGAGTAAGAAAAAAAGGAGTCACATGCTTACATCAGTAGGAATGTTATAAGCTACACTGTACTTCATGCCAGAAGGGTGTAACTTGGAATGACGAATGAACGAGTAATAGAAATATTATCCATAGCCACTATCCATCCTCCTCACAGGTAAATCTGTGTTAAAAGGTCTCTGGAATATTCCTGTTTTCTTATGCCCGATAATTTTGCATGTCCCCGTCTGCCGCGTCTTTACACATAAAGACCTGGCCTCAAAATAACTGCTTTAACTTAAGTCATGCAACAAGTCAAAAAGCACCCCCATAAAAAAAGCTACTGAGGAAAATGTCTAAAGCTTCTTAAAGGATACAGTGGAGTGTCAAGGCTTTTATGTTTAAGGCCTAAAGGGGAAATATTTAGGCTGTTTATTTGAAGAATTTTTGAACTATTTAGTTAAATTTCTGACATGAAAATAATACCCAAGTGGACTATAATATACATAAGTATGTGTGTGTGTTAATGCCAGGTGGAGAAAGACAGCACATCAAGGATGTACTCCACTTGCACCTTTTCCTCATAAAGCAATTTCTATTTGACTTTCTTCTTGTGAAAATAGAGTACACGCACCACTTCTACTGCTAATACAGCATTCAGAAATCATCTAATCAAGAATACCCTCCAAAGCCAGAAACTGCCTTCAAAATATAGATTTTTAAAAACAACTTTTTAGAGTTCTTTTCCTTTTAGATTTTATCAGTCACATTTTCAGGACTTTTCCACAACTACGATGACTAGGCATTCAATCTCAAATAATCACCAGGTTTCCAAGTGCTGGGGAGTTAAGGAGGCTACAACGTATTGCAGGATTTGTAATAGCTCAGAAGAGTTAGCTACACTTGTAGTGTCTTCCCAGGGATTCATCTGACATTGCCTCCAGCTGATATAAAGAGATTATAAAGATGACTTTCCCTAATGCAAACAGAGTCTGATACAAGAAAAACAGAGTTCCCAGAAGAGTTGGGTCTGGTTTGGCTGCTTTCCTTTGGGTCCTTCAGTACATCTATAGAAGCTTTGTCCGCAAAATCCCAACCTGAAGCATGGAGTGAACTCCCAAGTTGAAAAAAAAAAAAAAAACAAAGCTAGAGTAGTGCCTAAAAAGTGGCACTTCCATCATAACATTTTGGAACATATGTAAACTTACTTTCTTCCGACGAGCTTCCGCAGCATATTGATCCACTCTATGTACTTTTCTTCTTCTTTTCTTTGGAGCTGCAACTGGTGTTTCCTGTCTCCTCTTAGGAGGAAGCTTTCTCTTAGGTCCCTTAGGCGGAGTAAGAGGGGAGCCATAACTACTCTCCTGTACTGGCGGGGAGAGATGTCTGGACTCAGAAAAAAAGCCTGTCCCAACTCACATCAGATAGTAAATCTACCTGTGCCAGATAATACTGAAGCATAAATGCTGTGGCCTTTTCAAAAACTTAGGCTTTTGGACAATTTAGAACCTCTCTCTTTTTAAGGAGGAATCCACCAAATTGTACTGAAAGCAGAACAGCAGTTACAAGAGCGGACAGCATAAAAGCAAATGACATTGGTGTTTCAGAAGATAGGTGGGGCTTCTGGTTTTGAAAATACATAGTTATGGGAAGGTGGTTATTGATCAAATATTAATCCATTAATACTGTCAAAATGTAAGTAAATATAATTTCATTTTAAGTAAAATTCATTGCATACAATTTAATGTCTATCTGGGATAGAGTGCTGGTGGAACCACAGCTTTTCACTTGGGTGATGGTTCAGGTATGAGTACAAGAGCCTGTCCAGTCCAAATGGCTTTCTGTAAGATTTTCCACACCCACTGTTTGGCAGAATCAGTGACACAAAGTGCCCTCACTGGTAGCATTAGTATGTGTCACCGCTGTATCCCAGGATGTGCACCCCACTGAAATCACCAGAATCCCACTAGCCACTACTTGGGGACTGCAGGTCTGCAGGAGAAAGCTATGAAGGTGAGACCCAGTTAGCACAGAGCTTGTAGTCTTCAAATCACCCAGGCAGGGCTTCACTGCTACCTTATTACCTGCCTTGTTACCAGTTTTATGGGCAATTTGAGAATTTAATTTCCTAGCACTTTAGGTGTGGCATTTTAGGAGGTAATGTTATTGTTCATAAATGCACAAATACCTGGG
>JANHGN010016606.1:0-22249 GCA_024605025.1 Megaceryle maxima
GGTAACTTCATCTCCTGTTTTATTTCAGCCTTAACCTCTGCTCAAATGAGTATTAAAGGAAGCTTTAAGTACTAAGGCAGCTGCAGTTTTCTACTGCAACTGTAGAGAGCAGTCGAGGCCAGCTGGATCAGTGGATTTTCAGATTTCTTTCAGACTCATTTCTCAGGCAAAAGTTGTGATGCGAGCACTTATTCGAAACAGCAGCAAATACCATTTTCATTATGAAAGTACTTTGACTCTTAGTCCTTCGGAAACTCGTTTCTTGAATGTCAGGGGAAAATAAATAGTTAATTCAAAGCTAAATGAAGGCCAGGTCAGAAGCCTTTAATTCCCTGAATGACATCTAAACTCGATACTGACTAGAGAACATCCTCACAGTGCAAGGATATTTTATTCCTTCAGATATATACTCCTGGACACCATTTGCTATGGTATTTATCTGCTGCTAAATCTATGTGGGGAGACACAGGAATGCACAGACGTTTGGTGCAGTGAGCTGGCAATAAAAGCCATCACCCAGGAATGCACAAAACCAGAACAACAGAACTTGGTTACTTGAATCGAGTGAGAAGGCTGCAGAGAAGAAACATTTCACTTTTCTTTATCGTATGTTTTGCATGTAGCTTTTTGCTTTATCTTTTGTAATAAGACAACACATTCCCCATGTTTAATTTTAAGCTAGTGTCTCCAGGTATTAAATATCCTATGTGATGGAGGTAGGTTAGATCATCCAATTACTCAAACATTATTTTGGTCTCCATGGTTACTCAGGTGATTCTGGTATTTTTCTTCCACACCATTGGTTGTTTTCCAGCAGCTACACCTCCAGGCTGCAGGGGTACAGTCCTGCCTGCAGCCATTCTAAATCTAACTTGACACAGCACTTGAATCCTGACAGCATTCTCTGTAGATTCATTTGAGTTAATAAATTTATTACCCAAGAAGAGGATGCTCTCCAAAGCTATCAAACGCAAAATGCATATAGCATAACCACATTGCCCAGAATAAAACACTTGAGTGCCTCTGGCAACGATAGGAAGGGCCAGATCCTAACTTTATTATTCTCAAATAGAACTCCAACCTCAACCAAGGGGAACTGAACCAGAGCAGAATGCTTTCTACATTCAAGGTCAACATTACCTTTCTGTTGGCTGCTTCTCCCATGCTGCACAATAGCTACTTGGTAAAGAGAGTGACAAATAACTTGCAAATGTCTGCTGCGTGATGTAGACTGACAAGATGAGACAGAAGTGCGCTGAAAAAGGCTCAGAACAGGACATGCACTTAGCTAGGTTTACCTTTTTCTGCCCATAAACCAACAAAGACAACTCGATGCAGGTATTTGTATGTCTAATTACCTGAACTGCAGGGAGAATCCACAGCTGAAACAATTGCCCTGGATTCAGAAATGCAACCTTTGATCTACATCAAATTGCATCTGATTGCATGTAAAAAATAGATGCTGTTTGTAATTTTGCAGTTCATAAGAATGAAAAAAATAAACTGCCATATGATCAGAACCCAGTTCTCCAAGATCTAGGCTTTGCAGTTCTTTCAGCTTGGAAAAATGAAGGAATAGCTGTGCTTCTCAGGCATGTGACCCCATAAAAACCATTTGCTGAAAGGTAATCTCTTCTTACTGTGTAAAAGCTCTCAAATTGCTACAGTGTGCTTTAGCATGTTCTATCCTAGTAGCTGTAATATTTACTCTTAGAAAGACAAAGCAAAATACAACTGAAAACCCCATCTGAATATGGTTGCTGTCTGAAATGACAGATCCCATTTCTCAGACATAATGTGATTCTGAGTAAAAAAATGCTGCTATGAAGGAGACAGTTTTCTTTTATGGGTGTTCTAGAAATCATGTGTATCAAGTATCTAAAATGTAATCTTGACTTGGTTTTGTTCTTGTACTTTTTTGGAACAGTTCTTGTGAAGGGTATTTCCTTTTATAAGATAGTGAGACTTTTTTTTAATCCATGGAGGACATTTTTAGTCACTCCACATTGCTAACAGCATGCTATTGACAGTAGCTTTTTATAATGCACAAAATGTATGCAATAATTAGGGAAAATAAATGGCTTCCATTTCTGAAACATACACCATCCTCAAGTGAGATAAACTTAATGGACTGTCTTGCCATCTGCTTGGGAATATCGTATAAGAATAATTTCCAGAAACCCAGAGTTTTGCTTTTAAAATATTCTATTGCAATTTGAAATACTTAAGTATTCTTATACTAAGACGTTACAGAATCTGTGAGGGGAGTCTGATTAGCTGCAGAACAATAAAGGTTGTTTGACTTTTAAAATATAATTGGGTATTTCTTTTTCTTCTGTCAGAGTGCTTACTTTTTTTAGACAGATTTTACTGACTTACCTCGCAGTTTGCATTTTCAGTTTGTTAGCTGATGAAGAGCGGTAGTAGCCAACTGATAAACAACTCCATGAAGAGATGTGCAAATTTATAATCATACTTTAGGACCAAATTCAGTTCTGTTAACTGTAGTTGGGGGGTGGCTTCTTAAGCTGCTCCCTCTCTTTGAAAGTTAAAGCATCAAAATTGCGTCTGCAATTCATTAGGAAGCTGCAAGCTTTATGTGAAAGCCGTTGCCCAAAGCATCCTGAACCATTGTAGTAACACTGGCAAAAGTGTTAACATAAAGTACAAAGCTTAAGCTTTGCTATCTTTAGGCTTGTCCAGAACAGAAAACTCTGGATGTTTAGCTCCAACAGCAGGGAGCTTTTGAGTCCAGGATTTTGATGCAACCCATTATTCAAGAGGTGGCTGAAACCACCCTCTAGAAGAGTTGTGCTGTAGTCTGTGAAACTCTTGCATCTGAAAATAGCTGCATAGACAACGATGCAGGTCTAGTAACAGAAAATATACTGCAAAATTTCAGTAATACCGAGGAAAATCGTTTTAAAGCAAGAACGTGCTGCACAGTGCATGGTGTGGGTGTCTAGGAAATGAGACTTTTTGGATGCCTCTTCTGAGCAACTTTGAAAATTCAGTCTCCCTGTGCTTCCTCTCAGCTACCAAGGTGTGGGAGTTTGAAGCTTGAGAGCTTTGTATCTTCTTGCTGCTGGATGGTACAGGAACTAAGAGCTAACAAGTTCAAAAGGAACTTGGGTACTCATGGACTAGAAATACCACAATCAGCTCGCAGAGTCAAATGCAGCTGGATGCTGAGCACATTGTAAAGCTATGGTGTATTTTTTCTGTAGCTATCTGCTTTTGGCAATGATAAGGAACAGGATACTGCCCTAGATGGACCTTTGCTTGAGAAATAGAATCAGAGAAGGGTAGGGGTTGGGAGGGACATCTGAAGATCGAGTCCAACCCCCCTGCCAGAGCAGGGTCACCCAGGGCAGGCCACACAGCAACAGATCCAGGCAGGTCTTGAAAGTCTCCAGAGAAGGAGACTCCACAACCTCTCTGGGCAGCCTGTGCCAAGCTCTGTCACCCTCACAGCAAAGAAGATTTTCCTTATGTTGAGGTGGAACTTTCTGTGTTCCAGTTTGTTCATTTGACATGTAATTCTAACAAACAAATGAAGATAAAAGAGAGTCAGAATGAGTGTAACCTGAAAGATTCTCTTCGAGATAAAATTACACTGTGAGATACAAACCCACTCGAAGCTCTGCCTGGCTTACTGCAAATAGTGTGGATTTTCTGTTCTGGGCCCTCCATCACTCCCTATAACTATAAACACCACAGTGAGAGGGTTATAAAAATGGACCATGATGATACCATTTCTTTTTTTTTTTCACAAACCTATCTGCTCTGCTAGCTCTGTTCCAGTTGATTGTTCCTTTTTGGACAGGTAACCTCACAGGGCCATCTACCTTTGTCAGCATGGACCAGAGGTCATGGAGCCAGCTGACAAACAACAAAGGCAGCAGGGACAGTCATTTTACTCTAATTAAATAGGTGTAGACTATATCAATGTGTTTAATTCCTCTGTTTCCACAGAGGAAGCCACATCTAAGCATAGCTCTTTGTTATTGAAAGGCAACCATGACATGACAATTGCAATAATAGTGCCATGATAGGAACTATTCCCAACGTACCCGCAAAGCTGCTCGGCAGTAACACTTGGCTTAGAAACATCACTGGGAAGTTCCATGAAAGGTAAGCCAGAAAACTCAGCACTTGCTTTAGTCAGTTATGTTCTCAAATAATTAAAAGCTTATGAAACACATGTTCCTTTTACAGGACAGCTCAGACATACCAGCAGGAGAAACAGCACTTGCATTTGCATTTTTTGTTTTGAAAAGGTTTTTTTGTTTGCTTAGACTCTCAGGGAAATGATAACAACAGAGAAAAAGGGGATTTAGCCCCGCTCGTGGATTCCCATGTTGCCACACCCTGTCTTTTACACGTGTCTTTTACACTCCTTTGGCCTATGTGTGTTTTTACGAAGAATGAATCGGATGTAAACTAAATGACTCCCTCCCAGTTTAAGTGACTGGGAACATTTCAGTGGTAAATGAATCAGGCTGAACACCTCCTTGTACCCATATTGAGCTCTAATCCCAACCCTGGTGCAGACAGGAGAACGGGGACCGTTAAATTTGGGACTCTTACTATCAAATCATTACTGCCATATGATGCAAAAAAGACAACCTAGGGAAGACTGAGTGTCAGTTCATGTTTACTGGCATTTCTAAGGAGCTACTTCTGTGCCAGCTGCCTTTAGGCTGCAAAACAGGTTATGAGGGTTAACAAGACCCAGTGCAGGGTCCTACAGTTTGGCCACAGTAACCCCCTGCAGCGCTGCAGACTGGGGGATGAGTGACTGGAGAGCGGCCTGGCAGAGAGGGACTGGGAGTGCTGTTTGACTGCCGGCTGAACAGGAGCCAGCAGCGTGCCCAGGTGGCACGGAAGGCCAACGGCATCTTGGCCTGGATCAGGATGATGTTGTAGGAGAGGTGTTTGATCTGGGGACGGAAGAAAAGAAGACAGGCTCAGAGTCGTAAGTGACTCGGCCTGACAGCCAAACTGCAGATCCATCTCTAGCATTGACTAACCCATCCCTCTTCTGATCGGCAGCTCTTCTTAACCTTTGAAAGCTTTGACCTGTCTGTGATTCTATGCAATAGTGAGTGGCAGGGGATGCGATACTTTCATTAGGTACGAGCAAAGTCATAACCCTTGGTGAGGGCCAGTGCATTTTGCTAATGATAAAGGCAGGCAAGAGGAAAACGCTATTCAGTGTGATTAGTGGGATGAGGAAATCGTGTGTACAGTTCTTAAAACTCCTCCTGAACAGCAGCAAAAGCAATCACATTGTAGAAAAATTCAAAGGGCATATAAATGCTAAATGTTTTACTGGCTATTGAATGCTAAGCAAGCACTACAGCTTTAATTACATACACTTTAAACCACTTAATAAGGACCCAAATTGCTGATGACCAAGAGTCAGAGCCCTTATATTAATTTGCTTACATTGGTGTAAAAGGTAAAACAGCTGGGTGTGGCAACTAAAAGTTGTAATAAAACATCATAATTATTTAAAGGGATAGAAACAGCAAAGTAAAACCAAGCAAAGCATTTCTTAGGCTGCAATTTATAGTTGGCTTTCTTTTCCTGATGGAGTGATAGGATATTATGGCAGCTATACATCCCAAAGGACTTAGACATGAGAATGTAAGAAAATGCAGCAATTCTCTCCTGTAGATAACCAATGACTGCGACAGACCTTGGGGAAATCCTGTGCTATCAGAAGCAGTATTTTATCAATACTTTGATTTGGATGTCAAGAGAAGCATCTTCTTCTGAGAACCAGGGAAAGTTTTAAGCACTTCTACATCAAAATAGCTTGAAATTACTAAAAGAGGAGATATATACATAGAATAAGATAAGGAATTGTTAAATATCTCTGGAGGTAAATAATAGATGTATTTTTTTTAAAAAAAAGGAGCCAAAACTCACAGTAAAAGCAGAAAATCATGTTACCATGATTAAAAGTATACACCTAAAGAATATGTATGCTCTTAACTACAGAAGGAATCTGAAGCCACACCTAATACAGATTTGTTCTACAAAGAGGGGTACACACAGAAGATTAAAGCTACTACAGGACACTCATAGGTCTTGTCTCCGTGAGCCTGTGCTGTGCAAGAGGAGTCTTTTGCACACCTGCACGGATATTCTGAAAGCACTGGCATTGAGGATACAAGCGAACAGCCTTTCCTGCAGAAGGAATAAAAAACCCAGTTATGCCAGTATCTGATGCTTTTACAGTTAGTAAAAAGAGGAGAGCACAACCATGCGAAGCACTGGAGGAGAATCCTCTTTATACTGAATCCTGTTCGGTATAAAGCTGAGGGATCAGGAGGCTCTTGCTCTGCTTTGCCCTGCTCAGCTCAGCTTGGGTCCTCTTCTGGTTCCCTCCTCAGAGCATCCCAGGAGGACCCTGCCTGTTCTGCCTTTGAGCCTGATCTGTGTGTCCTGAATCTGGTACCAGAATCCAGCTCCTGAACACAGCTCCCATCTCCTGCAGGGCTCAGGCTGGGACCCTCCCAGTGCCTGCTCCACAGCATCAGTGGTGATGGTGATGTAATTACCATCAGGGGGTTGGGTTCAAGACTGGTTTTGTCTATATTTGTATATATTCCATTGTTACTATTATTTTAATTTTCATTCAAGCCGTTCTAGTTCCCCTTTCCAGTCACTGTGTCTCTCTGCCTCATTCCCTTCCCCTTGTTGGGGGGTTAACAGAGAGCGGCTGTTACAGGTCAAAGGGGCCACCCTGACCCTAAACCCTTTTCTGCGTGCCCTGACTGCAAACCTCCCAGAGTCCCTCAGCAGAAAATGTGAATGAGGCAAGAACTAGGACAGAACAAAAATCAAAGCCATGGAAATGGGGAGCATTTTATTGAAAAGCCATGCTGAATAAACTATGAGTACTCTTACAGGGGCTTCAGACAGAGATACTTGTCATTAGGACATGAGGCTTTGTCAGCTGAGCACCATCAATTTCCTGGCCCCCTGTTTTCCAGAAAATTGGAAAGGTAAGAATCAGAAGGCAGAAGGATGACTGGGGGGGATTCTTGGCCCAGCGCAGCTCATGCCAGACGGGTGCCAGCCTCATGCTGAAGCCCTCGTGGAAAATCCCTACCAGGTGCAAGTGTCCCCAAAACACTGTACATGGACACGGAGCAGTCAAAATCCATGCAAGCAGCAAAGGTCTGCAGACTTCATGGAGCGTGATGATACCAAAGTGAGGATCCCACCTTCGAGGCCCCTTGGCAGAGCATCAGGGACACTGTGGTCACCTTTCACGCACAGGCACGGAACACCCCATGGCGCAGAAGGCTCGGACGCCTCCTGACAAAGGCTTCTTGGTTCAACATCTTACAGCCTTTCTTAAGGTCTTAAGACCTGGGAGCCTCTTGCTGCTTTACCTTCAGCAGCAGCACCAAGGCCGAGTCTCTGGAAAGGTAAAACCCCTCTCGGAGCCGGCTTCGGAGGGCGGCACCGGCAAGGGGGGAAAAACGACGCCGGGAGCGGGACCGGCGTCGCCCGGCCCGCTCCGCAGCCGCCGAGGGGTGAACGGCGACCCGCGGGCCGGGGGCGCCATTTCCAGCTCGCAGCCCTGCCGGGGGGCGGCGCCATTTGCTGCCCCCCCGTCTCTCTCCCGCGCCCCCCTTCTCAAGATGGAGGCGCAGCGTCTCCGCGCCTCGCTGCCCGCAGGAAGCTCCTCTGGGGATGGAGTCGGACCAACCCCGCGTCCTCCCCTGGGGGCCGCTTCCCACCCATCTGTCCCTTCCCCGGGGCCGCTGCCCACAGGTGCGGCTCCCTCCCCCTGCAGCAGGCTCGACGACCTGAGCGCTGGGGCGGCGGCGGGCCGTGCGTGTTGAGGGGAGGGGGTCTCTGGGCAGCGGTCCTGCGCGGAGCGCGGCGGCCGCCCCCGGGAGGTGTGTGGAGGGACGGCGCCTGCTCCTGAGTCAGCAGTGGCGAGGAGGCGGGCGGGCGGCATCCCGCCGCCTGGCCCGGCCCCGCCGAGCTCCCTCGGCTTCCCCAGCACTGCGCCGGCTCTCAGCCCCCGGTCCCGAGCACCCGCGGGAGGAAGGCGGCCCTGGGGGTCCCACCGGCTCCTGCGCCCCGCCGCCGCCTGCGCCCCGCCGCCGCCAGGTAGGCTCGCCGCGGCGGCCTGGGCGCGACCGCAGGTGCCAGTAATGGGGAAGGGGTGGAAAATGGAGTCGGCGCTGCCCAGCTTCCCGCTTCGGCGCCGGCTGACAGACTCGTAGAGCTGAGCGCAGGGCAGCAGCCCCCGGCGAGGGGAAGCACAGCCCGGAACCGCCCCGCAGACGGGCGCGCTCCCGGTGTGAGGGGCTCTGGGGAAAGGAGTGTCGGGGCTCGGCTGTGAGCGTCGTGCGGCATCAGGAACGGGACAGCGGCAGCGGTGACCCGGCCTTCGGGGAACTGTCCGTCTCCCGTCTGCCTCTGGCAGAACGTGCGTCGTGTGCCTGTGCAACCTGTTAGGCCGGGAGCGTGGGGATAAACAACAGTGGGCTGCGCCGGGAGAATGGGTATATGCTTGGGTATTAATTTGCAGAAAGATTTATTTGTATATAAAATATCTATATAATCGTATATGTTATGTATGAAGGATAAAGCAGTTTTGTGGGCTGTAACCTCAGTGTGCATGTGCATTTAGCTGTATCTGATCAGAGCTCAGAAATTGTAGCCTTATGTTGTCCTCCATTTGTGTGTGCCTGTACAGATTTGGTTATTTATCTATTCAGAGCATTTAAGAATATTAGTCTTGGCAAGCTGCTCTTCAGTCTTCTGCCAAAGTGTATGTTATAGCCTAAGCGTGTGTTTCTGTGTGACTGGAGAGCGTGATGCTAACGTGTAGCATGTGAAATGCTTTGTCAGATTGCATTCTGAGCAGTACAGCAGAGCTTAAACAGAAGAAAGTACCATGTGTAATTTTATAGCACTGCAGTTTTGGACACTATCCACATTGTGATTGCTATACAAAACCAGTAGACAGTTCAATCATTCCCCAGACCCCCTTCGGGAGCATATCACAGATAATCTATGAATGGTCGGATAGTTGAGGGAACAAAATGAACCACAAACTGTTTTGTCCTCTGCTCCTCCTCATCTGTTCCTGCTGTAGGAGCACTGTCATGTTCCTCATCCTGCCTGCATCACGTGATAGTGGAGCTGATATAGGATATATGGGCTTTGAAACTCTTTGGGTAAGTTCTGTATCTGCCTTTGCCTTTACGGCATCTTGTAGTAGGAGACTGATCCTCAGATGTGCAACTCTAATAGATGTTTGTTTTGTTTAATTATCCACTCCTTGTGTTTGGCAAGGTTGACTGTTACAATTGATATTCTACAATTAGGCATTGTCCTGAGTCAAATCTGAATCGTTAAAAACCTTGTATAATAATACAAAGTCAATAGCTAATACTGTCAGCCACTCATTTTGGTGGCTTGGATGATGGAGGTTGAGCAGCATGTTGCACATCAAATTGTGTGTCTGATGCTTGCCCAGTTTAGTTTTTCCCTACCTTTTCCTTCAGGGGGTACTGTGATGGAGGGCTGGAGGTGCACTTCTGTAATGCTTCTGAAAACATAAGGTTTCACAGAAGACCCAGGCAGTTATCAATCTGTTACAGCTTCACTAGTTGCCTATTGGTGAGCTGCAATTCTAATGAGCTGTATGGGGTGAAGAAGTTTTGGTGGCCAGGGTTTAGTGCAGCTTTGCATTCAGCTGACCTCTCGCCATGTTGGTTTTGGATGTTGTGTGAGCAGGCTGCTAATTTCAATGGTGTGGAAATGGAGGAGTTTCCATGGACAGGTTTCTGAACCTGCAAATGAAACCTCCATAAGGAATGCTTTAAAAATGGTTGGTTCTCTCTTCCCCACATGCACAGATGAAGTATCTGTTTCTGGTGAAGCCCTTCAGACCCTTTCCAGCTGTACCTTCTATAATGTTGAATAAAGTAGGCTTGTGGTCAGCTTCTTCACACACTGGTTGTATGGACTTCACTTTTAGGTCTTTCCTCTCAGAAAGCATGTGGTGAAGCTTTGTGTTTGCTGGTTTTGATAGTGGTACTAAAGGTATATCCTTAGTAGAAAATCTGTGATTACAGGTGGACTGGTGTTCCAGTGCTCTATATCCACCAGTCTACAATTTCAGTGCTGTAGAAGCACAGAACCACTGTAATGGATATTGTACCCATGGGGAGAAATCCTTCTTACTGGCAGGTGGTTATCTTTCAATTTCTGTCACAAAGTGTCTTTCTGTACAAATTTATAATCGTAATTTAACTGCAGATATAGTTGCTCTTTCATTTAAGTGCCCAGTCTCTTTCTGAACGGTGCCAGGGTATGACTGTTGAGTATCTTACAGGATGGTGTGACTTTGTACTGAGCAGGTAGGAGTTCAGTGGGTCCAGTTGGAGATAATATGAGCGTGGTTAGCCTGATGCCAGTTTTCAGTTAGTTAACCTTGATGAAAGGGCAGTTTAGTGGTTGTTTCCTGTCCTAATGTGTTTTGCTTGATAAATCTGTCCTATATACCGTTTATTCACTCCTCTGCATCTTACAAGGAGTTCCACTGGTTAAATATAGATGGATTTTAAAGAAATAAAGTGTGCTCAGTCATCTGAGGTGTGGCCCCAGGGGTTTGCTTCTTCTGGGAGTGTGTGTACACACGTGTGCTTTATCTGTAACAAGCGAGTGGTTTTCTCAGTGGCAGAGTCAGTGAAGATTTCTGTGAATCTGTGTTGAGGTCAAGCAAGGATTTTTCCATTGTCTTTATGTGTGCCTCTACATTTTTTCTATGTAATCCCCTCTTTCCACAGGTGGCACTGATCGTGTGGCACATGGGCTACTACTTTCAACTGGGAATTGGATGACATGTTTGGAGGAGTGTGCCTGTTGAAGTTCAAAGTGGGGTTTTGCCTTCTCTGGCTTGGCTGTTTCTACAGAAGTGATAGGAACTTAATTACCTGCTAGTAATCTGTTCTGCTCTGGTTGAAATCAGTCACTGTATGTGAAAAAGGGATCTATTTGCATAGCAGTCCAGTAAGCTTTTTCTCTGCAGGAGGCCAGACGAACAATGGATATAAAACATGCCGTGGTCATGTGGGTGAAAAGACTTCCTCCCCCCACGTTCTTACCCAAGAAAACTTACCTATTTCTCTGCTCTTACATCAACACACAGGTTTTCAAGTCTAGAAATGCATGTGCAGCATCCAACTGCATTGAGTCTTTTCTTGAAGGTGATAAGCAACAAATGGAGAGAGTGTTTATGTGGCTCACTTGAAAGATTTTGGCTTTTCTATGTACTGTGGTATCCCCACCTTTATGCAGCGTTTTTCCTGTAGAGCGTGTCATTGTATCTCAGGCAGTGGCTGGCTGTTCAATGCTCTGGTCTCCAAGATGGTCAGTTAGCTCTGTTGACTGGAGTACGTAGATTGCTCAAGCCAGCCCCTGCCAATCAATCTGTGAGCACCCCTTGAAGGCTGTCATAAATTAGATGTGCTTAGGTAACTTCTAAGTCTGCTTTTATAACATCATAGTCTTAATATAAAAATAGTACCTAAAATGCTGCCTAGCACATCCATCCAACTTCAAGTGTCAGACTCTTGCTTCTTCTGCTGCATGGTGTATTGTTAATTAATGAAGATAATACCAGTCACCCAAAGGCCATAAACCAGAAAGCTTTCTTTTCCACTGAAGTGAGTTCCAGAAAAGTTTTGCAGTAAAACTTAAAGTAGTAGGTTTGGATTGTCTTCCTCCATGGTGTTTGCAATGCAAATACCTTTGCTGCAATTGCAAAGTAAAATCTAGTAGCTGATTTAATTGCAACACTTCAAATTGCAATGGACAATAACATTAAAAAAAAAAAAAAAATTGCTCCCCTTTCTGTAGCTGGTATTGCTTTGGCTGAAGTTGTAAACTTCTGTTGTTTCAAGACAACCTCATGTTTTACGTGGCAGCTTGCCCCTATGTTTTGGAGATAGCAAGTGCAGTTTTCTTGGAACTCTGAACTTCTGAGTTGCTACGTAGTATATTTACAAAGTTGGGTCTTCAGGATCTGGAAATATTAGCTTTGATGCTTAGGGAGAGATCAAGTTACAAGAAGAGTTGAATTATTTTATGAAATATATTTTTTAAGTATTGGATATTAAATTGCAGTCTTAATAATTGCAAGGGCTCAAGTATAAATGAGATCTCTTAAATCCTGATGCTGACTTAAATGGGGTCATGGCTTTGTCCTATGAAGTTTTTCTTTAATAAATAGAAAAAAAAAAACCTGTGGTCTTGACAATCTGTGGAAGGCTGTAAATCTTGTGGGTTCAAATTGTAGTGCTGTCTCTGCAGCAATGAAAGAGAGATGTTGGGTGTTTTTCTGCTGAAGGTTGAGACTTTTTCAAGAATTACTGCAGTTCAGGAAATGGTGCTTAAGGAAAAATTGTCAAAATCCTAAGAAATACAGCACAACAATGATGACTTGAATCAAGTAATAATTCCTTTTTATTTTTTGTGGGCTTACAGTCTAACTGGAGAAAAAAACCCACTTAGTTGCAACCCAGTGTTACAGCAAAGCTTTTGTTGTACTTGAGTTGTATAGTCATTTTTGACCTTGAACAAACACAAAATAAATTCTTGTGCTCTGTGCACTTGTGTGATCCCGCTTAAACTGTCTATGTATCTTTCTTCTAACTCGCCTTAATTTACTCAAGTTTCTCCAGAAGCATCAGCCCTCACCTGCAAATCTTACCTCTGCTGCAAAAGGATGTTCTCGGGGTGTAGTTGGAGCCCGCTGTGCAGTGCAGCCTGCTGTACTTACTGCTTTGTCACAGTGACTCGTGAACTAGGGAGCGGATTGAGACCACACCAGTTTGCCACACAGACTTTCAGTCACCTGTTGGACAATAACAACTTCAAGCTTGCTGAGCTTAGAAATGGATTCATACCAACTTTTCTGTGTATATCATCTTCCTGGCAATGTCTTTTTCCCATCCAAAGCTCAAACCTGATGTTATGGACGCTTGTTGTATAGTTTTCTGCTGTGGCCTGTTTTCCTGTTAGAAAAATTGTCCAATGCTGAATAAAGATAGGTAGAGAAATTCTGAACTATCCTTTCTGGTGGGAGGCTTAGCACAGGTTAACCGAATAGCCAGAGGAGGATGTAAGGATGCTTTGCCTTGCCTCTGGGTTGTGGAAGGGACAAGATACCATCTTGTTCCTTCCAGCTCTCCCTTTTCAGGCTCATTTAATTTTCACCATAGAGTACAGATTTAATGATAGCAGAGAGAATTGATAAGGGAGGCCATGCTCTTGTGAAAATGAAAAACGTATGGAAACCAGAGTAGGTTGTTTTAGAGGAATTGCCCAACAGACCGCAGGGCTATACAAGCGTCTGTATTACAAATTAAGTTGTAACAATGCTGAATTTTTCTGACCTTTTTCCACTTATATGCCATAATATGATGTAAATCCTTAAACTAGTAATAGTTGTTTAATTTCTCAGCAGAGCAGTTCCACTGTTCCTTGGTGTTTTTAAATGTTTTCTTGTTCTTCCCTGTAAATAGTTCTTGATGCCATACACCCCTGCTAAGCATCTCACCATTAGGATTTCCACTGTTGTTTGCTTTCTCCACAGCAGTTGTAAAAAGGCTACTTAAATCTTGAAGAATAAAATTGCTCTTCCGATGAAGCACTGCTGTTTTGTTTGTATTTGCCCAGTTGGTGTCACTTAGCAGTTGACAGAGCTGTGGGTGCCAGCGGAACTAGTGGGGCACATAGCTTGTCCAGTATAACACAGCAGGGTATTTTCAGCTATTCAGTGTGTTGTTTTATCATCATTAACTTGCTGTTTGTGCCATGAACTTGACTGAGGAAATTGATTTAAAATTTGGACGTAATGCCAATCTAATGTCAGCCTTCAACAAGACCTGTGGGAGCCCCTCAGAATAAAGCTGAGAGATGTTTGCAGTCAGCTGTATCCTGTAGCTACGATAACTTTTCACCAGGAGGGTTTTTTGGGTGGGTTGTTTTTTTTTTTTTTTTTTTTTTTTTTTTTTTTTCTTCAAGTACAGATACCTACTAGAAAATAGTGTGAGAGAGCGAGGTGACTTTGCATGGTCAGAATCATTGATGACTGTGATATCTTCTACATCTGCTGAAGGGCTTGCAAATTGCCCCCCTTTATTTCGATGCCTAACCTATGGCTGTTCATGTGAGAACTCCTAGTGCCTGCATGTACCCTGAGATTTTCTCTATGTTATTAGGAGGCAAGTGCTAGTGTCAGGAAGGGCTGTTTTTCTTTCTTCTGCAGTATTAATACAGTGTTAGTGCTCATCTGTTAACTAACTGGCTCAGGTACTAATGCAGATACAATAGCTGATGAAGTAGCTTATTTGAATTCTTCACGACAGGTGCATTTCCTGAAGGATTGTCTTCTGTTATGTTTAATAGAAATGTTGGCATATGGATATGTGTGTGCATATATATGTATATAGACTCTTTCATTAAGTGTGGAACTGCTAAATGGCTTATGTGCTCGTGTACTTGGCCATCCTGCTTTTTACAGGAGATTCTGTCCGTTCAAAAATAGGGGTCTTGCTTTAGCTGTGACTTGAGTTTCAGATGCTGTTTCAGTATTTCTTGTGGCATGTTGCCCAGCTCTGCTGATGACCCGAAGGGCAGGGAGGTAAGAAGCCCCTGCATGCCTTTTCCACTGACAGTAGTGTGGCTGGGCTCAGCACGCAGGGCCCTCACTCTCCCAGAGGTTTCTGCTGCCTGGCATTGCTCTCTTGCTGCTTTTGTGACACCCCTTGTTCCTGTCTCTGATTTTTGTTAGCATGAAGGGACTTTGATGCCCCTTTCGTAGGGTGCCAGCGTACTGTCTTGTGCCATATTTGCTGTTCTGCAGCTCCAGGGTTTGAATGTATTCCCAGATACAGGTCATTCAGTCTGTACATGGTCTTAATGTTACAGCTCTGGCCTTATGATGTGTACAAGGTGCTAGTATAGTTCTGCTTGGCTGACCCCTTTCTCTAAGGGAGAAAATTACTTGAGTCTGCATTAGAGTCAGGGTGAACTAAAATGCAGAGTGAGATGTGGGGTGAAGGAGAGGGGTTAATACAAGCAATCCTTTTTTCTTGGAAAGCTGTTGTACTTCATGCGCTATCTGTCAAAAGTTGTGGTTCTGATCAGCGACTGCGTATGTTTAAAGGATGGTAAAGTCAAAATGCTTGTACTGAGGGATCAGTTCAGAATTGCCCTTTCTCCTGTTGGCTAGAACGGCACCAAAAGCTGCCAACTGGAACAGAAAACATGACTTTCAGAGTAAGGCAGTAGATGTATAATACATACGTGTTTTTACCATACCTGCCTATACACTTCTCAAGGCTGCTATCCTTCATCTAGCTAAGAGAGCAAGTCAGACTTGAATGGCTAAGAGCTAAGAAATTCCAGAGTCATTACCAGCAGTGCTGTCTGCTTGTATTCCTACAAAAATCACAGGCTTTGTGATGTCAGTGAAAGAGATTTAGCTAGAAAAGTCATCTTGTGGCCTTAAGTACTTTTAACTACGGGAGTCTGATGGCTGGTGTCTGTTGTGTTTATGGAGTGAAACTTGCACTTGTGGGGAATAGTATGAGGATGAGAGGAGTGTCGCATGCATACGCTGCAGCGGTGTTGCTCTCTTAGCTGTTTAAGAAAGCCTGTGGTTTCTGGTAGTTACATTCTCATCTGTGGATCAGAAGCTATGCACTGAATTGAGACTGCTTGTGCTTTGTCCGAGCTTGATCCTGACATCAGGAAGTGCAGGCTGGTTTTGCAGTGAGCGCAAGCTCTTTTATTATGTGGAAATTAAACATCAATAGATGTGTAGTCACAAAGCAGCATGGCAGGACGCAGTGCTGCTTTTGTGCATTCTCTGTATCCTCACATGGTGTGTCCCTTAAGGATTCAATGAAGATTGGGCACACAGTCCACAGTCTGGTATTGTGTAGCTTTGGTAACTCATATTTTCTTAATATACATTAAAAAATAAAACCATAAAACCAAACCCACAACTGTTTGCTGCAAGTGCTTGTGTTTCTGAACTCAGGAGAAGCAATGTAAATATCTGGGTGATTTGCATGGTATCTCAGTGTTGTTCTTAGTGTTGCTAGAAGTAATTATTTGACCTCTGCAGTCAGCTCTTCTGTAGGATATAGAAGCTGCTACTTCTTTTAGTGGCAGGGAGATTGTAAATTCAGCCTTTAAGAGGAAAAAGGGCTATAAAAAAATTATTGTTCTGTCCTCAGATTGTGGTTAATTCTGATCTCATGATGTTCTGATAGTGAGCCTGATGTATTTTTCCTTAGGCTAAAGAACTGAAAGTCTCTCTTAGGCGTCTGGTCCATTTGGCTGCTTCTGGGAATGAGTGAAGGTTATAGCACATGTCCAACATCTCAGAAACCTTGAGTTTCAGAAAAAAGCTCTTCTGCAAAGCATAAGTTTTGGTGGTTACAAACTTTTCAAATCTAGACAGATTTCCTTAGAAATAGGAAGAATGCTGTGTGTGAAATTATGGTCTTACCATAGTAATACCTTCCCCCCACCTCAGTCTGCTTAGGTATTTGGGGTACACATGTTAGTAAGTTGGTAATACTTATTAGGTTGTCCATCCTATCTATATTTCTCTGTTCTTGTTCTCAAAAGCAACAGAAACATTCCAAAAACTGTTGAAAGGTGAAGTTTATAAAAAGGGTATGTATGCTCTGTACAGCTCTCAGGTTTGCATGGAACGTTCCAAAGTAAAACACTAAATAAAAATAATCACTTTGAGTAATGTGTTAGAATAATTGTGCAGGTGATCAGCGTGGGCAGGTGTATGATAGTGGTTTCATCTGGAAATGAAAGAAATAATCTGTTTTGAACTAGACACCACTGCCTCTCTAGCTGAGAGCCAGGATAGGTTCACCAAGGCAAAGTCATGTTTGACCAACCTCTCAGTCATTTCATTCTAGAAGTCTGGATTGGAAGAGGGGAGCCATGGATATTGCTGACCTTGACTTCAGTAAGGCTTGTGACGCTGTCTCCCATAACGTAATTGTAGAGAAGCTGTTGAACTATGTGCTGGATAATCAGTGAGAAGGATTGAACACTGTCTGAATGGCTGTGCCCAGAGTGTGAGGGTCAGTGGCACAAAGTCTCATTGGAGGCCAGTAACTAGAGAGGTACCCCAGGGGTCAGTACTGAGTCCAGTCCTGTTTGACATCTTTATTACTGGGTGATGGGGCAGAGTGTGTACTCAGCAAGTTTGCTGAAGGCACAAGACCGGGACGAGTGGCGGATAGGCCAGAAGGACCTCGACAGGCTGGAGAAATGGGTTGACAGGGCCCTTGTTGAAGTTCAGCAACTGGAAGTGCCTGTGGGGAAGAACAGCTCTATGGGCACCATTCAGCCGTAAAGCAGATTTGCAGAGAAGGACCTAGTGGTCCTGGTGGACACCAGGCTGACCAGGATCCAGAAGTATGCCCTTGCTGCACAGAAGACTATTGGTATCCTGGGCTGCATTAGGAGGACCATTGCCAGCAGGTCACAGGAGGTGATTCTTCCCCTCTGCTCAGCACTGGTGAGGCCACACCTTGGGTACTGTGTCCGGTTCTGGGCTTCCCCAGTACAGGACAGATAGAGAGCTATGGGAGAGAATCCGCTGTAGATGATGCAGGGACTGGAGCGCACCTCCTGTGAGAAAAGACAGAGAGCTGGGGCTGTTGAGCATGTAGAGGGCTGGAAGAAACTCTTCAATGTTGACAAACACCTGGAGGGAGGGTGTAAAGAAGATTGAACCAGGTAATGCCCAGTGACAGGCCAGCAGGAAACTGGCACAAACTGAATTACAGGAGGTTCCCTCTGAACAGCAAGCAACGCTTTCTGACTGTGATGGTGACCAAGTACCGCACAGGTTACCCAGGGAAGTTGTGAGTCTCCATCCTTGGAGATACCTGGATCTGTTTGGGCATGGCCCTTGGCAGCCTGCTCCAGGTTGGCCTGCTTGAGCAGGGCGAGTAGACAAGGAGACCTCAAGAAGTCCCTTCCAACCTCAACCATTCACTGGATTGATTGTGTACCTCTGCATGATTTGTTTCAGCAATACACAGTTCAATCGGTGTAATTCCCAGTGTAATTCCCATTACTAGTCTCTGTAATAAGGTCACAGTCACAACACTGGGTGTCCTCTGTCATGGGGAAGGAACATGTGGGTTGCAGCCAGGTCAAACCCATTGCTCTCTTGAAATTTCTTATGTTATTTATTGAGTTTTTATACTCGAGATTGGGCTGAGCCGCATACTCCCTCCATGCTGGTCTGGCTAGCGCTGGGCAACATTCACAGACTTTAATGAACTAAACTGCAGAAACTTTTACACCATCAATTGATCCACTCAAGTGTTGAGTGGATCCACTTAAAACAAAGGCTAAGCTCTGACCTGCTTGGTGTTGAGATAAATATACAGCTTGCTTTGCAAAACCTGGGGTCAGCCTGCCTTATTCCTTGAGCTCCCTGGGCAGATTGCACTTGCCCATCTCCTCTGAACCTTCTTCAGTTGTTCATTGGTCAGTTGCAGACTATGGTCCGTTGCTCCTGTGCTTTACAGACATGACATCTAGAAAAGATCCTTTCTCAGAGAGCAAGAGTGCAGCTGCTGAGCTGCTAGGGTTTCTACTCAAGTTCAGTCAGACGTAGTAAGAGTACTATGTCCAAGTAACTTACTTCTTCCCTTTACAAAAGAAAAAAGCAAGATGGTCTTTCACTGTGGAAATTTGTGTGACAAGGAACCTGCCAAGAGCAGCCAGTTAACAGCATTTCTGTCCTAAGCAGATACAGGCAGCTGAAATATGAAAGGCATTAACTTTACAAAGGCACATAATGGATGCCAAAAGGAATTGACTGGAATGCCCTGCCTTAAGAAGGCTATTCCCTGAAAAAAGCACTGCCTGTGCTTTCATCGCTAGAAGTAATTTTTTTTTTTGGTCAAGCATCTACTTAGGATCCTTTACATGGGAGGAATTG
The DNA here is from genome assembly GCA_024605025.1 of Megaceryle maxima. Lineage (NCBI taxonomy): Eukaryota > Metazoa > Chordata > Aves > Coraciiformes > Cerylidae > Megaceryle > Megaceryle maxima. Next base: position 19,052 of record JANHGN010016606.1, read on the forward strand.
GGAGTTGAGTTTTTACCTTGCATGAGTAATGTTGTACTGAACTATTTGTTCCTCAGTAGACCTATTTGTTGCTTAGGCTGACTTACTGGGAGAATTTAGTGTCCTGGCAAGGAATATCTCCCTAGAAATTCTGGAGATCTATCTGCTGGCATTACCTTGATAGCAGGGAGAGAATAGCTTGAGGGCTGCATGGATGATGCTGTCTGTGATCCTCAGTTAAGGGTACCTGCTAGTTTCTGTTTAAAGTCAGAGCATAACCAGGGCTTGGGTAACTGCAGTTGGAATATCTGTGGGGTTTGAGGTGCAGAAGCCTGAGCGTGCAAGTGTTTCTGGGACGTTTCTGCATCTCCGGAGAATGAGATTTCCAGGTAGGTAATTAGTTCTGTGTCTTCATCTTGCCTGACCTACTGGGTCATCCATCAAGAAGTCAGGAAGTGATAATAAAGCATGCATTGAACCATTTTCATTCACATCTGACCTCTTTTTTCCTGTGCTGTCTGTTGCAGTGCTTCATGGAAACAACAGGGTACTAAACAGTATTAGAGGAAACCAACATTAAGACATCTAATTTCCACGCATCTGGTTGGAAAAGCAGTTGTCACTGCCTTCCTGGTGCAGCATGGCATTTGGACTTGGTGTTCTCTGCCTGTTACTGTGGGCAATAACAGGTAGGAGTTTACTTCTTGTGTGTGTGAGTCACATGGAATGAATGAAGCAAATGCTCCCGGAGTGCGTATGCACATATGACTGAAATATAAATAAGGCAAGAGCTGGGAAATCTTCTGACTCCTCAGTGAAAAAGCTCTTGTGTGAGGTACAGCTTCATAACTGGCTGCTGATTCAATGGAGGAAGGCAGTTTTGAGTAGCTGTTTGAAGCCAAATTCAACAGAGCTGTTCCAGGGAAGATATGTGGGGCAGTGTGGGTAGTGAGAGTTCGGAGAGATTTTCTTCTCTCTCTTACAGAACAGCGATTTAAGAATGATGTATTCTTTTTGTTTTAAGCTACCTGTTTTCTTTTGAAGTATCATTGGATGGTTGATTTACAAGAAGCATAAATGCATTTGCTTACATCTGTCAGCTCATCATCAATTCTACAGACATGTATTTCTTTTCAAAGACCTCAGGAAAGTCCTCTAAGTTTCTGCTTCAGCCACAGAGATAGGTAAATTATTTCCATAATTAGACAGATGAAAAATTATAGTAATTCTTAATACTGCCTCTGTCATAGGGAGACAATCCAGTGCAGGCAGTTTTGACATGGCAACTACAGAACAATCTATGTAAATGTGGGATTTATTTCTTTAAGAAAGACACTGTTTGAATTGTGGAGGCATTGACAGTATTTCTGTTAGCAGGAATTGTGGAGGCATTGACAGTATTTCTGTTAGCAGGAATTGAGAGAATAATACTCGGTTATCTGGCTTTCACCTCCTGCAGTATAAACAGGATTGGTGGGTCCATGAGGGAGAGCCTGGCTGATGTGCTAAGGCTTAAATTAACTGCTGGGTTTGGAGATGGTGTATGAGGGGGGATGGGTGTTAGCTATGGCTGTGCTCGTAGCTGGTCGGTAGTAGTCCTCAAGATCATCCTGAGTGCCAAGCTTTTTGAGGAGAACATGGAGAACATGGAGCTGGGATTTTTGTTGCTATAGTAAACAATAAGTATGCCTTCTGTAAATAAATAAAATGCTGTCCTATGAGATACCTGCTGCAGGGTCCATGCTAGTATCTTTAGAAAAGAAAACTACAGTAGCTTCAGTAGAAGGCAATAATGGGCAGTAAATTCTTAATTTTAGCTGTAGGGAATGTCACAGTTATATGCTTTTGAAAATGCTGTTAATTGTTAGAAGGCTAGAATACCCTCCATGTGCATATAGAAACTCTTGTTTTTATTCTTTATCTGCAACTGAGAACAAGACCGTGTGAGTTTATCCAGCCTGGTAAAAAATAAAAAAAGAAAGGAGGGGAGAGAAGGGAGGGAGAAGTGTTCTTTAGCTGTGGTGTTCTGTGTGTTGTTTGGGTGTTTTGTTTGTTTTCCCCCTCTTTAAATAGCACTTAGTTGATGTATCAGTGACAAACTGGGATAACAATCACGGAATTTATTTCATGGAATAAATTTCACAGCATGAAAACAATACTTGGAGTGGACCATTAAGCCCACTGAACTCATCAGGCAGCTTTTTCTTACTTGAATCCTTTGCAGAGTGAAGATTGGACAGGGTGAAGGGAAATATGAAGCTAGAGATCAAATTAAGTTTGCTCTAAGTAGATCTTAGGTATTTTCCATCTGAAGACAATCAATGGACATATCTAGTGTCAGGCTGTAACAGGTTGACTCTGCAGTGTGATAGCTGATAGATCAAACGGAAAGGGGCAGAGTGAGATTTGAAGTCTGGCCTCAAGTTAGAGCTTTGGGTTATTCCAGTTGTGTGAGTTTGTCTTTGAGGAAAGAATTGCTGGTCATCCTTTTCTGAACAAATAAATAATGAAACTCTCAAACTTCTTTTAACAGGTTGGTCACTTTCTCCTTCAGGGATGAGGTAAAGAAGGGAAGGGTTGAAAACAGCCTTCAAAGGAGTTTTTTGACCCACCTTAATAGTGCTGTTACTAAAGTATTAATTGTAATGAGATTTTACTGACCTAATATTGCCCATTCACACAGAGTAATTTTTCTGGTTTGTGATATTAAAGGCCTGTTTCTCATCTCCCTCCTGACTTACAGGATTAACTAAAGCGATACGGCTTGAAAAAGGACAGAACAGTTCAACAGGCTGCCTGACTCCTGTATTTCATTTTAACCCAGAGCTCTGTTGATTCCTCTGTCCTAAGTTGTGCAGACAACTTAAAGGAAAGACTTGTGATGACAGTTCAGCCTCTGCCTGGGTCTTACATTCTTGGGGGTTCATTAAGTTTGTGTAGAACTTCAGTTGAAGGGAATGTAGAGGGAATGTTTGTATGCAATGTGAAAGAAAACAACGCACAAATCCGGAGCATCTCCTGGGTACAGATTAAGATACTTTATGTCTGTGCTGTGTTAGAACAGGATAGGTTGTTTTAAAATCATGTTCCTCTCGATAGATTTTTCACTTCACAGAGCTCTCTGTGAAAGAGTAGTTGAAGTCAGAAAAATGGTACTTCAAGCTGTTTATCTTTTTTGTCAGCATCCCATTCAGCTATAAATGTTTGAAAGTATATTTA
>JANHGN010016607.1:0-34998 GCA_024605025.1 Megaceryle maxima
AAGAGAAGAATAAGGTTGAAAGTTTTTAGATAATGTTGTGTTGTATGATGTTTTTTTTTTGCGTTGTGTTTGGTTGTGTGTTTTGGTGTGGGGGGGGGGGGGGGGGGGGGGGAATCGACGGGTTTTGCTTTTGCTAAATGGATCCTGGCAAATTTCCCCTTTCTCCTAAATCTCTGCCTCGCTGTGGAGCTATTCATTCCCACCCATCTCCTTATGTGCGCTGGAAGAGACAGAGCTCAACTTTTAGACCCCGAAAGCAAGCAGGACTACTTTCCAAGAGCAGGTCACATCTTAGAGACCTACCTACAAGCCTCAAGTCACCCCTACTCCTTACGGGCGGGAACGGCGCTGGCCCCCCGGCCACGCCGACAAACCCGCGGGGGGGGCGCTTTGCTACCCCCAGCCCTAGTTACTCACCCCTCTGACAAATCCAGGCCACTCTGGGTCCTACAGTGAGCGAAATCTTCTCAGTCCTGCCCGCGCATCTCATAAGCGAGAGCCCCTCGCTGCTGTCAACGCTCACGGGTGCCCGTTACATTAGGAGGAGGGAGAGACTGGCTGGCTGCCTGCCGGGCTCTCCGGGTGAGCGGCTCCTCTCTCCTCCCCATCCAAGCATCCAGGAGGGAAGTACCTAACTGCACGCAGCTACTTAAGAGGCCTCTGCTATTCACCACCCCCTCCCCTCCCCGCCCCGCCTGCCTCCCCGTCGAAGGGAACCCGCCGAGCTGCGCTGCCCGGTGCCCGCACACGGATCCCGCCTGCACCGCCCGCCTTCGCCGCCGCTCACTGCGACAGCGCCGGCAGCCGCGCCCCTCGCCCCGCCCCCCTCCTGCCAACGGTCACTCGGGGAGGAGGCGGGAACGCCACCAACCAATCACCACACAGCTTCTGCCCGCCCTGCCTCTCGCCCCCCAGGACCGCTCTCCGCCCCTCGCTGGCTATTGGCTGGCTGGCGGAGCCTGACCTCTCCCGTTGGCTCTTCCAAACGCCAGGAAATCCGGGAGCCCCGCCCTCTTGTTTACCACAGTTGCCCGGCTCGAGCGGAGGGAGCGCCTCGCCCCGCCCCTTTCATCCAGCCAGCCAGCCATTGGCTGCGCGAGGGCCCCGTCCCCGCTGCGATTGGCGGAGGGGGGCCCAGCTACTTTAAATAGGGGCTGAGGGCGCAGGGCGGGCTGCGGGTAATGTGAAGGCTCGGCAGGTGTAGGGCGGGAGTAGCAGCACCCGTCTCTCGCCTCACCCCACCTCTTGTGAGGGCTCTTGAGGAGCGGGTGTTCCCACTCAGCCCCGATACTCTGCTGCCGGAGCTCCAGAGCCCCCAGCAGGGGTTTGATACCTTGGGGGTGCTGTGGCCCTCAGGGCCCTGCGGGCAGGGGGGGGGGGGGGGGGGGGGGGGGGGGCTCCTCGGAGAGGGCTGGGGAACCACCTTTCTGCACACAAAACTGTCCTGTCCGTTTTTTATGAGCCCACACACAGTCTGCTGCCATGAAATGTGTCTGAAGCCTAACTACTGAAACCTTCATCACACACCTTAGCCTTCCTTCAGCGTACCACTAACCACAGTTACCCTGGGAGGTATTGCCATACTGGCTGTGAACGTGGTGAACAGAAGTGTTTCTGCTCATAAAGCTCACAAAAAACCAACCCAAAATATACCACAGAGAGGAAAAAAAGGGTCTCCCCTCAAACCCAAGGGCAGCTGAAATGCCTTTGAAACAGAGCTGGGCAGGTAGAGAATGTCACCAGGAGTGGGTTTTGGGTGCTGTGGCAGGAGGAGGCTGGCAGGAAAGGGTAAACTGCAGCCACCAAAGTACTGATGGGACTAAACTTGGAAGAGCTAAAAGAGAACAATTTTGTAGGCTGGAAAGGAGCTAAAGCTGCAAGGAAAGAAATCATCTGCTGTTTGCGTCTTCCTGTGCTCAGTGTGCTCCTTCTTCATAAACAGCTAACACTGCAGGAAAGAAATACCTGATCTGATTGCTGGGTCTAGCAGGAGCACATTGCAGGGCCTCACATTTTGAGCTGTTCAGCTGAGAATTGGTTATGTCGGCATTTTCCTATGGAAAGTGCTTTAAGTGATACAAAGCAGGTGGCAGAGCAGCTCTAGGAGCAGGATTCGGGAGCTTCTTTCAACCCAGCTATGCTCAAGGCCAGCAATCATGCTGCCTTACCTTTCGTTACACCTCCACAACTGCTGCAGGTTTTCATCTAGTCAAAATAAAAAAAATAATAATAAAAAAAAAAAAAAAAAAAGAAAAAAGAAAAAAGAAAAAAGAAAAAAAATTCTTGTGCTTGTAGCTGTCTGGTGGCTGCCCGGTGGACCTTGAAGGCAACCACCCTCAGAGGCAAATTTGCATCTTGATTATTTCATTTTGAAACACGTCCTTCGAACCATCCCCTGTGGTTTGCAGGCAAGACCAGTTCAGCCTGAGCGAGAGCGAGATGTGGGCACCATCTCTCAGCCACTGCAGACGGTTTCCTCCGGAGCAGCTGCTCGAGGAATGCTCTGCACAGCTGCTCTCCCTTCCCTACCCCGTAGCTGCACCACGAGGGAGAGGGGAGTCGATTTGGCTGCTCCATTTTGGCAGGTCACGCAGGAGCTGCGCTGAGCGCGGCAGATGCTCCACAGGCTCCTCGGGGCCCAGGGGAGCTGCTTGCAAAGGATGATTTAGTTTTGCTTCTTTGCACAACTTCGCAGGGCAGCTCAGGAGAAGGGGGAGAAACCTGAAAGCCAGCTGCCGGTTCCATTATTTTGAGCATCGATGCAGTCAGGAGGGCTTTTATTGCTTTATCAGTGGTCCCCTGTGCACCAGCAAGAGACCATCACTCTGTAGGCTTCCATCATCCCTTCTTCCATCACTTAACACTCTGCCTCAGCCTCAGACTGAAGGAAAACAATCCTTCACCCTCCTATGTCCTCTTCCCTGGGGAGACCTCAAGGAGCAGGCTGCATTTTGTCTCAGCCTTATAAAATAAAGCCACCCAAGCAACCAACACCCCACCAAACCAAAAATTGCAGTGGTGGTCTCTTGATCTTCTTATAGATGGCCCCGGGACCAAAAAGGTTCGATAGCTCTGCTTTCTAAGAGGATTTGGGGGCATCAAATAGGATAATAAAATCGACAGCTAAGAACAAACCAGAGGGATAAAAAAATAGACTGTTCTGAACAAACTGAAAGGCTGTGCCCAGCTCTTCATATTATACCGCAGTGATAGAAAAGTTGAAGGCTTATCTTTTAATTAGCTTAAATTAAGAATTTCTGTTTGTTTGTTTTGCTTTATGTTTGGCATAACATTGTCTCGAAGGGAAACGCTTAGAAATTAAAGGTTTTCTAAATTGGGTTAAATTAAGATACCATTCTTAAAAAAGACAAAGCATTGTCTTTGAGGTAAATGTTTAATTACATTTTTTAAAACAATTTAGGCTGTGTAGTAAGAGGACAGCGAGCCCAGTCTCTGCGTGTGACTGCAGCTCCAGACATAAGCCAAATAAATTGAGAAATTGGGGTTGAAGGAGTTAGGAGGCAGAGTGTAATTACTGAAAAGCTGGGGGTCCTGCTGCATTATGATTCTTGGTTTTTAGCAGGACTGGAAGAAATAATTTTGAGAAAATTACATTTTTTTTTATGGCCATAAGAAAAATAGAATTTAATATCTACCTTTCTGTGAGGAAGAAAACTACGTAGTGATAGATAATACTCCAGGCAAAGCAGTTTGGCAAGATAATTACACTCAAAGCCTCCAGCCTATCTTTTAAAGCAGATTTGATTCCCCCCCCCACTCCCCTCCCTTTCACTGTAGAAAATGTTCCATTCTGGCTGCGGGAGTGGCCAGGATGTCTCCCCTGTGCTGGAAAAACACTCCAGTTCTTCACCACAAAGCCCTCGCCGGCTCTCTGAACCACTCAAACCTGTGATTTTTAGGCATCACAGCAAGGAAAGGATAGAGAAGGCAGATGGAAGAAAACCGCTATTACTGGCAGACATTCAGTTAACACAGTTTTGCAAAATAAAAATAAAAAAAAAAACAAACAAACACAAAAAAGCAAAACCAAAGACAAACCAAGAGGAAGGAAACCAAGCCAACAGCCCAGCCTCGTTTCATTGAGGGATAGTACATTTAAATGCAGCCTCAAAACAGGGCAGCCTCAGCATGTAAACCAGATGCCTAAACTTTGTTGATAGCTACTACAAAGTCTAGAGAGTGACAACAAAACCCGGTGAAATTGCCTGCTTGAGAAAGGAAGGAATCCTTTACCTCTAAAAGAACAAGCACGGCAGTTGACAGAACAAGGTGCCATCTTTCCACGCGCATTAGAAGATTCCTGACGCTTTACTGTGGCGTGGAGCCTAATTTGTTGCTCAGCTTTCTGAAGCCTGGAGCTGCTGAGTGCCCTGCTGCGAGGGGAGGGCTCAGGCTGTGCAGGGTGGTGGCTCCCACCCCAGGGCTCTTAGAAGTGCAGAATCATTTTGGCTGGAAATGCCCTTGAAGCTCATCAAGTCCAACCATTAACCCAGCACTGACAGGGCACCACTAAACCACATCCCTCAGCAGCACTTCTACATCTGAGCACCACATCATACTCACATGTGGTCCAACAGGGAGGACAAAGCTTCTGAAGCATCCTCCCTCTCCATACAGCACTAAAGCTGCTTTTTCTCACCTGCAGCAAGGTCTATTTAAAGGCTGAGATGTGTGTAGGCCATCAAGCCTACTCCAGCTACCATCATTTTATCTGGTTGTGATCAGCTGAGAGGAAATCCATACATTTAAACCACTGATACATTATGCAAACAACAGCCCTAAACTTTCTCGAAGCAGGGCTCATCTACACCCAGTGAGAAGGAATGAAACAATCCCTGATGGCCTGTAATGACTCAGAACAGGCGAAATCTGCCTGCTATTGATTATTTTAAGGTTTTAGAAGTACAAGCAGAGGACATGAGGCTCCCAAGAAGCCTAGATAATTAGGAACTTTGTTACCTGCTATGCAAAAGTGGATTGCAACTTCACAGGGTAGGTAGTAGCTTGTTTGTAACTTAGGAGTGTTTGCTGTTGCCTTGAGTTACTTAAGGGACAAAGAGTGAAAATCATGATTACTTGTTAATTAGTCCATGTGTTGATGGGTTACTGGGATTGTTTTGGTAGGAGGCATTTAAATAAAGCACCTAAAAGGCTAAATTGTAATAACGATGTAACCATGGCAATGTCACCCAGACAGGGTGGATACACAGCCCAGGTGAGTTCAGCCAACAGAGTACAGTACCTCCAGCCGCAGCCTGGAGTACCAATCTATACATGCTGTGAGAAAACTATTGTATAAAGTAGATGATAAAGGTGAGGAAAGACATGTTGAAGGCATGGCTTTTTGGAGCAGCCTTCCTCCTCCCCTAGATGATCCCATCAGCATTTATTGCCTATCTGGTGTTGCCAAGGAGGAGGTTTGCAGGCTGTAAGTTACAAGAGCAGACAAACTAGTAGTGGATTTTGCCCTGGTTTCATTTAGCTCGTGCTGTGCAGACATACTATTTTCATGTGATCATTTGGATCTCCTAAACCTGAAAAGCAAGAGCCTACTAAGTCCACTTGTCTCATTACCAGTGAATGGCTGGTGCAGAGAAGGCAATGACCTCACCCAGCCTAGGAAGCCATTGAAATGCTTGTAGCAGCTACAGCTAAGTTCAGAACACGGAAAATAGCTTATCTAGACCCTGGACTTCTGAGTTGGGATGCATTGGAGAATCAGTTTGGTTGGAAGAGACCTTCAGATCATCAGGTCCAACCATTCCCCCAGCACTGCCAGGGCACCACTAAACTACATCCCTCAGCACCACAGCTCCACGGGGGGCTTGGAAACCCCTCCAGGGATCACAGGGACTCCACCCCTGCCCTGGGCAGCCTGGGCCAGCCCTGGACAACCCTGGAGGGGAAGAAATTGTTCCTCAGCTCCGACCTGAACCTCCCCTGGGACAGCTTGAGGCTGATTCCTCTTGTTGAGCTTTGACTGCTTTGCTGTTAACTCCACATTCATACGTACAAGATATTAATTATCTGAATTAAGACTTCCATTCAGGGATGCACAGAAGCCTTGCTGAGGAATCGAATGGCAGTTCTCTGCTAGCAGGAGAGACACAGTCACACAATATAAACACCACTATCACCTCAACCAACCTCATGTTTTCTAAGAAAAAGGGAAAGAACCATTCACATCCAAGATTACAACCCATTCAATGTCTCTTAAACCAAAATTGGGTAGGAACAAGCTTTCTCAAGAGCAGGAATCTTGCTTAATGATGGTAAAGGTCTACATTTCAGCAATCTTACCTCTTCTGTGCTGGGGAAAATATAAACCAAGATGAAAAATAGTGCAAAAGCAAAAAACCAGAACATAAGGTGCATGGAAGAGCGAGCAGGAACCATTTTAGTTTATTGCTTTCTTGTAACACCAGGTGACTAATAGAGCAGGCTGCACAAGCGTGGTTTTTTTCATGAAAATTGGTACGGTCAGAATGACTGTGTTCCATTTTCCCCTCCTTAAGTAAGATAAGGGCCACAAGAATGCCATGAATTTGCTGTTGAGAATGCAGAGCAACATCCTCTTTTAGATGGCTTCAGAAATAAGATCCCAAGTGGAAAATGTCTAAGGATAATTTTCAGAAAGATGAGTTGCCTTGTCAGAAATTGCAGGTCAGGCTAACCAGAACTGCAGACAAATCAGTGATGAACTCAATGAGTGGTTTTCTCTAAGAAAAGCAAGACCAGAAGCATTAAGAAAACTCCCAAAATCTTAAACCAAGCTTAAATATTTGGTCTGGGTCAGAAGAAAATGTATCTGGAGTCAATCCAAAAAGCTGTGTGCATGGGATGCGACGGTTGCAATGGCATTACCCTCTGTCTATGGCAGTTTTTTATCTCGGGTTGTTTGGAGCAGGAAGATTTCCTCTCCTTTTCAGGTAAAATCTGGCTATTTGAAGTTTCCTAACAAGCGTGCAGTCATCTGAAGTATTTGGAAAGGAACCAGGAGGTGACAGCCTCACCTTATGTTGGTGGGGACCGAGCTCAGCTCACAAAATGTGCCAGGGGATATTAGACACAACACAGGAATTTTCCAGCCACAAAAGGAGCTAACCAGAATGATGCCTTTGGAAACTGCCAGGATTCTTAGTAGTCACTAAAGCCTGCTTTAGTCGTTAAAGGAAAATAATCTCCCAAAGGGTGAATTTCCATTTATTTGACAGCCATCTGTGTAGTCCATTGTCAGTCTCGAATCCAGAGACATCCTCATGTGTCTGCAGTGGGCTCTGCTTTCCCCCAGGTGTGATAATCTCTGCTCTCCTCGAAGGGCTGGGCTAGATTTGCTCGGAGAACGTTGAAACAAATGCATATTTCACAAAAGTCTTCTTTCATCATATAAATATATCCTCCTACTGCTGCTTTTTAAGAGTGGATTTCAAGGGAAGCCAGGAAATAATGACCAACCTCTTCAAATACTGGGAAGATTAATCAGCATGTGGGAGCACGGGAGGAAAAGCCGTTCTGTTCATCCTATTCTTTGTCCACAGCCCAGAAGAAAAAAATAATTAAAAAAATAAAATATTCTTTTGGTTCTGCTCTGTGTTTTGGCCAAAGATGAAACACAGTCATACATTTTCATTACCTGCCTCTGAGCTCTTACAGTTTATGTCAGCCCCACAAGCAACAGTCTACTTCGGACCCGCTGCCTGAACCGTCACTTCTGTTAAAAATTATGCTCCAGGGGCAGTGATTTCAGCAGGGCTTCAGCAGTTTTCAGCTCTGGTGCTGTCTGAAGAGGATCATGCCCAAGGGGAAGCGTTTTAGATGAGGATTAGTATGTGAATTCTGGGCTAAGAGAGAAGTGCTCTGATAATTTAGGACAGTGATCTCCATCTTGTGGCTAACAGACCCTTGGGGTTAATACACTGCTCTGTAGCAAAAAAAAAAAAACTGAACACCCCCCCCAGGTTCATCTAAACCATGTGGAAATCTACACAGATGACATTTGTTTTTAGGAGACTACAAGTCAAAGACTAAAACCTACCAGTTTGTGGAGGTTGCAGAGAAACTTATCAAAAGAATTGTTACAGGACAAGCAGCCTTGTTTTTTTTCAGCAAGGGATAACAGTATAAGAAATCTTTGGGTCCGATTATTAACTAGAGTTATTAGACTTAATGGCAAGTGATAACTCCATGAGCTGTGGAGGTCTTCTGGCATTTGTCTACAGATAGGATAAGTTACGGTCCAACGTTGCTGTCTGTAGATTGGATTCTCCCTGACGCTGTTTAGGAAATCCTTGATAAACTCATCGGATCAAACCTTCAACCCTCTCGATTATTTTCCTGTGCCACTAAAGTGATGGAGAGAGACCCTGAATCTGCTGCAGAGACACTTCCCTGCACATGGTAAATGAGAATCCTGAGCCATTACAGAGCAAGCACCTTCCTAAGGCAAACAGATCCATCTTACAGAGGAAAAAACATTTTCCTGCTTCCCTTGGTGCCAAGCTCATTTCCCTTAAACTTTAATGCTTTTGAACTGGGCCATTATGAGCCAGGCCAAGAGAAATAAAGACACCTTAGAGCATTTGAATGGGATAACGTAAATACTTCCATTATAGGGAAAAAGAATCAGTTCCAAAGAGTTAAAAGTCATTTAAACTATGTGCTGCAATGAAAACCCCAGCTTATGGCACCATACATTGGCCATCCTCAGGTGACCACTAAGGCTCCGTTAAAATCATTTGTCAACTGTACAGTAACATACACAGGAGGGTAAAGTAGGTCAGTAGATGCCCTTTGGGCAATTATATTAAGATTAATACACAGGTTCCAGAGTATTTTATTGGCACTGCTCAGATGTTACCAGCCTCTTTCTGTAGTGCTGCGAAGCTGGCGGGTTATTGGCTGGGATAAATGCCTCGCGTGTTTTGCATGGAGCCTGGTGCCTGGCAGCTGAGGTCCCTCCCTGGGGACTTTCAAGGTAAGCAGATTTCAAAGAGGTCAATAGCACATAGAAAAAAACAAGAGAAGAAAAGGTAAGTTTAATGGGGCAGATGTTCCAGCCACTAAATATAAGTCTATTCCCTGTAGAGAGGAGTAAAAGTTGTTGAAGCGCTTTGCTGTGCGTCGCTTCGCCAAATTAGAGAATTATCCTTTTCCCTATCCAGACGTTAAGCAATACAGGAAAATAGACACCGTGGAGTCGATGTTTCCAGAGTGGGAGTTCCTGTGTCAGATCATTAGTATCCAGACAAGAAATGCGAGTTAAGATTTTAAATGATTATGGGAAGTCATAAGCTAAAGCCGTAAAAGAAGAATCTGTGCTCTGCAGACATGCTGGTGTCACAGTCCTATTTTGCAGGGTTGTTTTTTTTCTCCCCCTGAAAGGCAAGATTTTTTTTAAATCACGCCTTTTTAAAAAGCAACTTTTCCTCTGAGTGCCAACATCCCCCTGTAAGGGTAAATCCACCTCAGATGGTCGGCTTCTTTCTGCTGTACGCTGCACCAGGCTTCCTGCTAAACACTGAAATATGGAGAGGGCTCAGTGTAGCCCAGAATAACTTTTAAGTCACCTTCAGGGTGAAGTTCATCTGTCCCAACCTGAGAAACAGGTCACTCCTAACACTGCTCAGATGAGTCACCATCTATATTTATACAGGAGTATGGGGAGTTCTACACCAAACTGTTGACATTTTGCCAGTAGAAGTCTGGTGAATAAAGACATCCCATCTAGCTCGTGGCGTACACAAGCAAAACACATCCTCTGACACTGACACAGCTTGTAGATGCCTCTTCATCATGGCATCAGTGTTGGAAAGGCAGTTGCACTCCCCTGACAGAGGAGCTCCCATTTCCAGTTCCTGATTCTGGGGCTTTAGTGGTGGAGACATGCCAGCAAAGCCTGTGCTGGAAGAAAGACCCTGCTATGTGCTGGTGGGAGAGACTGGGGTTTGATCCTTCATGTTGCTATTGATTTGAAATGTCCTCCTCAGTTGCCTTCCAGTTTTTCCTGAGTCTGTGCAAAATAAAACAATTTTATGGTGCTGAAGCCCTGTGAAACAGGAAAACACTTTTCCTTACCCAGTGTCTCCATGTGGTCCCAGCCCATCCCATCCCATCATTCTCCATTTGTTATCTAAAGGATCCCACGGAATGACAAATCTCCTGCTTTGTCCTATAAATCCACTTCCATTTGAGGAGATGTTTGTCTTTCCTTTTCCTACCCTAGTCTTCCACAAAGGGCAACACCTAATCCACGCAAAAAGAATGAGAAAAGAACCTTCTTCTGATCCTCAGTCAGGCTCAACAGAACCACTCCAAGGACCCTGACAAACCCTGCCTAGGTTGTTGCATCCCCCCTCTCCAGGTACATAGGTCTGTCTGATCTGGGTGCTCATGCTGCAGCCGGGAGTAGTGCTCGAAAGAGGGGGAAGAAAACATTTGTATTTCTGTGCCTCAAGCTGTTGTGTATTAGCACACGTGTTTAAATCCAGCTCTCCCACGGGCTGCACCAGCCAAGCACGCTGAATACTGATTGAAACAGCTCCGGCCAGGCTGTGAAATAAAAAATGACAACGAGAGCAAATAACAAACTGGGGCTATAAAAATACCTGCCAGGTATTGGAAGTGAGAGGGACAGGGGGAGGGAGAGGTAAGAAAGATTTCTTGGTCAAGGTGTGAAACACACATCCTGTGGGACACGGTGTCCTCGAGCCTGGCTTGTGGGTTTCTGGTGGGGAGCTGCAATACCAACAATCTTCACACTGTTGATATTCTCCCAGCTTTAGCAGTTCTTTGAAGGCAGAGACACGCAGGACAGGCTGAGCTTCCTTGGAGCACAAGCCCATGGGCTGTTATTTCTTTACTGAAAGGGTTGTCAGGCATTGGAACAGCCTGCCCAGGGAGGTGGTGGAGTTACCATCTTTGGAGGTGTTTAAGAGCCGGGGAGATGTTGTGCTTAGGGACACAGTTTAGTGGTTTTGATAGGGCTGGGAATAAGGTTGGACTTGATGATCTTGAAGGTCTCTTCCAGCCGAAACTCTTCTGTGATCCTGTCAGTGAATCGGCACTTCCAGTGCTGAGGCCACGTACTTTCAAGTGCCTTTGTAGGAGTTAGCTGGCACTGGAGGGAGGTTGTAATTGTTCATTTTCTAGCTGGTTGGTAGGGGAAAAGCAATGTCACCTACGCTGCTCTCGGAAGGTTGTTGCTTTGTGTCTGCTTCAATTTGTCAGGTGTTTTTTCCAGCCAGCACTCTGACACAAGCCACCGAGTCCATGACAGCCTCAAGGGCAGCCCGTGGGCAGACGGACAGCAGACGGACACATGCACCCGGTACGCTGGGACTCCTCGCCTGCGGGATGGACAGAGCAGCAGCATCCAAGATCATCTCCAGTCAGGGCCGGGAAGAAGCCTGCAGAAACCAGGGAAGCCTGCGTGTATTTGCCAAAGGCAAATTCCACTCAGCCTTTATTGCTGTGTTAATGGTCTCCTTCCAAAGCCTTTCCCCCAACTTGCTCAGGGCTCTCTCCATTTCAGCCTAGAAAAGCCTCCCAGCTTGGCATCAGAAGCTCCAAGACATAAAAGAGGAGGAACTTCAACCCTCAAATAGCCATTGTTGAGAGGCACCCTGGAGGCAAGAGGAAAAATCCAGGGACAGATGATCAGAGGGTTGATTACAGCACACTGCTGTGACATGGCAGGGGCTCTCCTCTTGAGCTCATTGCCCACCTTCTTGCTCTTTGAAAGAACTTTTGCTCCTAGTGGATCCAACTATTGAGGAGAGGGAATACAGTATTGCATTAGGGCTGGAAAGGTCTTTCAGATAGAGGAAATTCCTGTCTTTTTTTAAAAGAAGTTTGAAGACTATATGTGGTTTTAGAGAGATCTGGAGTTCAGCACAGATGTTACTAAGTGCCATCTCTGAACCACATGTCTCTGTAGAAAATCAGACTCGATGCTGATAATGGTTTCCTCTGGCTTTACATTCTATTGCACTTACTCTCACCACACAGCCAGAAACCACCTTTCCAGATAGGGCTTTACGTTATCACTTCAGCACCTTCCTGACATGGCTGTAGTAGGTCCCAAATCAGATAAAGCCCAAGCTCCTCAGGGCAGCCAGCATTTAGAGGAGGCTTTATCACTCTCTGCTTTGCACTTTGCAGTCACAGCAAGAGGCACAAGTCAGGTCAGGATTAGGCTCACCTTGCTCCAGACTGATCATTTCCCAGATTCTGGCCACAAATCTCATCTCCCAGCTCCGTCGCTCCTGGCTCAGTGTGTGGTTCATGCCGAGGGTCTGAGAGTGAGTTAATCACCCAGGAGGGACTGATTCAATGACATGTAACTGAAGCTGCCACAAGCAGATTAAGGGAGAAGCGTTGAGGATACAAGGGCAGGACCACACCTAAACTCCTTCTGAGTAAGATGGGAGGATCAGCTTGCAGCCCTCAGACCTGATCCCTGAGCAGGGACCAGAGGGAGGATGACAAGTGGGATTGTATTATCAGCCATGATGCAGCGGTGTCCTGGGGACATGCAAAGGACCTCCAGGACAGAAGAGTCTGTTCCCTGCTCTCCAAGAAGTCGCATCACAGACTCTGTTATCACAAAGAAACTGGCCACTCTGCAGGCATCCCATAAATCAGCTTGTTGCAAAACGCATAGGGGTGGGGTGACCTCAAAAACTCTGCGGTGCTCTGGACCAGCCCGGAGCCGATGTCACGGGGCTGTGGCAGTGACAGGCATCAGGCAGCAGCATCTGGAGCTCCCCACGGGCTTTCGGTTAGCCAGATGAAACCCCAACATCTCATCTCCTGAGTTTCGCTCTGAGGAAGCAATACTTTTAAACTTGTTTGCAGCTGTCTCTCTGCTGCTGCTGCGGCGTCAGGTAGGAAATAGAGAGATGTAATTTTGAGCTCAGCAGTATTGCACCTCCTTATGCAATCTGGTTAACGAGCCGAGGGAACACTCGTCACTTGAAAAGATCTGCTCCAGCCTGTGCTGGCTCTGTCCTACCCCAGCCTCGAGAGACTGAGCTCTCATTTTGAGGACAGTAAAAGCAGAACTGGAAAGGCACATAGAATCGAGGGCAGGGAGAAGCCCCTATGAAATACAAGCAGAGCACGAGCCAGGTTTCTCCTGTCATCATTATAAAATGACATGTATGCTCTTAAATACTTTCACCAGAAGCTTTTCCCGTTCTCCCATCACATTCCATAGTCTTGAGTCAGGTCAGCTCGATATATAAATGGGAGACCACAAAGGAGCAAGTAACCCAGATACCGATAGTCTTCCCCCAGGATTTACCCCTGACTCACACAACACCAGCCATCTGCTGGATCACAATGTTTTAACCAACACAAAAAACCCAAGGTCCACCCTCTTCTCATCCTTAAAAGCAAAGGTCTTGCCCTCCCGGCACCATCTGTTTTCAGACACACACAATCCCATTTTGTTGATTAGCTCTGACCCACTGCCCAGCCCCAAAACATTTAAGGATGCAGCAAAGCTTCAGATATAAATGCTGAGGATCAACTCTGGCCCAATTTAAGCAGTGAACCCCAAGCAGAGCAGCACAAACCCATCTCCCTGCCCACAGACATACCATTAGATGACAAATCCTCCTGACTACCTGGGGCTGTGGCTCCTGAAATTTATTTAATTACTCCAAGAGGCGAGAAGGTGGGTTCAGGGAAGCTGTGAGTCAAAGAGCTCCACCTACGGCTTAGGGAAACCTTCCTGCTAGACCTGATGTCCTACAGCTGGAGGGAGAGGAGCCTGGGGAAAAAGAGCTTGGACTTGCTGCCTGGTATCAAAGTTAGTGCCCAGTATTTTTGTATGATCTGGTGTGCTCAACATAAAGAAAATATTTCTGACTCTGGCTGAACCCGTGGCTTCGCTGGAGCTGTCCGAGAGTGAACTGGTTTGTCTCCTGGTCATGCACCAACCACAAAATTATAGGTTCCTGTTATAGTCTCTTTTATTAAAAGGTGATTTCATGGGAGCTGTAAAAAGGGTGATTTTAATGTGAGCCGGATCTGCAGGTCCAACAGATTTTTTTTCATCCTTCTCAGTCCTCTTTAACCACCCACCTTCTCTCTCTGACTTTTTTTTTTAAACTCACATATGAAACCAAGTTGATCTGGAAGTCGCTGACAGAGAACACACCCGGTTCCTGTAACAGCATTTCCCTGGCCTCACCCTGAAGGTGAGCACATTCAGATCCTGCGTGTTGTCTCCTCGGAGCTCTCTCTTTTTTCCATGGATGTGGAGCTTCCCCGACCCTTCCTCACAAACAAATGGACCCATCCAAAAAACTCTGACTCATTTTCTCAGGTTTTTAACATTTTTGCTTTGGGTTGGTCTCAGTGAACCACAACCACTTGTCTGCGCAGCAGCTCTTACTCTGCAAAGGTTAAGGGAGAAGGAATATTTTATATTTTAAAAGACTGCCTTGTTCCACTGTAATCTGCATGTTCTGCTCTGCAGATATCTCCTCCTTGAAGTGCAGCCACCTCTGGGGGAAAATGCAGGGAATGATGACCCAGGAATGTACAGTGGGAAACAAAGGACAGAAAAAGCAAATCTCTGCTATTCCTGAACCTGATAAGATCTCGGATACAACACGGGCTTGGTTTCAGATCTTGTTACTATGTCCAGGTACAGTTATTAAGCCTTTGTTCTTAACCCGAGTTTTCCATGAGCGCCTGTAAACAGGGTTTACTACCATCATTTCAGCTATAACATAATAATACATGAGCTTAGAGGAAGGCTATCAGCTGCTGCTTTTTTATATATAAAATCTTTCTGGCTGAGCAATTTCAACCTACTATTGATCCAGATGACGCATATGATTCCTATCATCAAGATCAGAGGAAAAAAAAAAATGCCTTTTTATTTTTTCCAGCACGTTTGTTTCTTCCATTAGACAGCTTGGGGTGTTGTGTATCGGTGGGGCTGTTTTCATGATTAAGGTGAAGGAATTTTTCAAGAGGGGAAAGCT
Source organism: Megaceryle maxima (assembly GCA_024605025.1). NCBI lineage: Eukaryota > Metazoa > Chordata > Aves > Coraciiformes > Cerylidae > Megaceryle > Megaceryle maxima. The sequence continues at coordinate 15,021 of JANHGN010016607.1, forward strand.
GAAAGTTACTGAGGTGGCTCAGATGTAACTGAAAGACTGGGGGTATTTCCCCACCGATCACTTTTAAATGTTAAGCAGCTGCTGAAGTTGTTTTCTGGGGTGACAAATAGGAAAGTTGAAAGAATAAAATACAAATAAGCCCAACTCCAGCTTGTGATCTAACAAGCAGGTTCCCAGTGCTGCAGGCTCAGCAGTCTTCCCTTTCCCTTTCCCCTTGCTCTCCTACTTTCCCCCGATCCAAGACAGAATTTACATCAGCTGAACTCGATGGAAATGCTCCAGTTCCACACGGGATAACCGGGAGGCACCAACTCAGATGAGAAAGCCTCGTGTGAAGTCAAGATTGCGAGAGCAAGCCTGAAACCCTCCCTTCCTGGGTAATGAAGCTTGCTGGCAGTTATTAGGTTTAGATCTTTCTGTAGGCAGCATATTGATGGAGAAAGTGCTGTGTATACAGTTGTTTATTTGCAAAAAAGGTAAAAAAAAAAAAAAATTCTATTAAAATCCTGCACCTCTGGGACTGCCTTTGAAAGGCATGTGATGTGACTCTAGGAGAGAAGTGATCAGCCTGTAATAATTTAGATGTTCCTGTTGCTATGGATACTTTCCTTTTTTTTTTTTTTTTTAAGTGAAGCATACCATTATAATTTAAATTTCCAGTAACAAAAAAAGGTAGCATATTAAAAGTAATAAAAAATGCCAGAGACATAACAGTTTTATTCTTTACTGTCAGTTTTCCTTGCGCTGTGACAGTGTATAGAAGTGATAAAATTGCCACGTCTGAGGAGATTTAGTACTTTTACACATTTTATTACATTAATTAGACCTGAGGCTGATCTGTAGGAGCGTGTGATACAGGCAATAGCCAAGTGACAGGCCTGGTGCTGGGATGTCACATTAAAATTCATGCTGCCAAGCTGGGGGAGGGAGGAGGGTTGTAGCTAAAACAAGACCTGACAAGCAGCAAGTTTGGGGGCTGTTACAGCAAGATTTGGGTCGGGAGATGGAAACACAAAGGTACAAGCCAAATAACTCCCCGCAAAGTATCATCATCAAGGCTTTTAAGCAAAAACTTTGCCTGGAGTGGTGTGTTACCATCCATGGGATTATTAACAGCCGAGACAGAAACTGCCACTGTGGTTTGCAGAGAGAGCGTTGGGAAAACTCCTGCATGGAGGCTGGGGGTTTTGCTGGGCAAGAAATTGCTGACAGCAATGGTTGGAAAGGTGAAATAAACCCCTTGGAGACAGAAAGTGAGTTATCTGGAGCGGAGTTTGCTTGCCTGAAAAGAGAGGAAGAAGATTCCTCTGGGCATCACCCCGAGACAATGGCTCGGTGCTGCCCCAGGTGTATTTGCTTGCCTGAAACAGAAACTGCACTGGCAAAAGGCGGGGGCAAATGAGGTGCCTGGGCAACAGATTGAAAGGTGAGGAAGGCAGCAGGGGATTGGGATCTAAATGCTGGTTTTCTTGCGTCATGGTACAAAAGACACATGTCAAGGGGGAGAAGGTGTCAGAATTACCCTCGTACTGCAGCCTGAAGTCGATGGCTGTTTTATTTCAGCCCTGATTGGTAACGTTGTTCCTACCCCCTCACCTCAGCCAGGACAGGAGTCTTGGCCGGAGTCTGTGGGCTTTAAAGCCAAGTTTTTAGAATCCATATTTCACCCCTGCCTCCACTTATCTTTTCCAAGCTGCAAGTAGCAGCTGGGTGAGCGATAAATCACAAGAGTCAGCAGGGATTTCAGAGACAAAACTTGCTGGGGTTGATGTTTCACAACTGCTTCTCCTGATATTTTCTTTTGCAGGGAGAGGAGCGACCCCGTGGCCCTGACGTGGGAGCAGTGACGTTGGTGATAATCACGCCTGGCTCCTGGAGGGAAAAGCAAAGAGGAAGGCTGGAAGGTGGCACGGTCCCTGTCTGCGAGCACAGCCGGCACCGCTCTCCTCTTGGTTCCCACACTGGGTTTGCTGGCACGACCCAGCTCCTGCAACTCCCAACAGCTTCCGAAGAGCCCCCGCGACCGCGCCGTGGGGAACAAGGAACCGGCGCTCAATTGCACAGACGCATCTCCGCTCCCAGCTCAGGCCAACGGCTTCCCGGCGCGTTCACGCCTGGGGAGATGGTTGATGCTGCCAAAGGAGAGCGGTGCCAGCCGGGTGCTGGGTGTGATGGAGAGCCCGGGGCTCCGGCTCCCCGTGCCGAGGCGCCTGGCTGCAGGCCAACCCCAGCTGCCGGCGGCGCGTGGCCCCGAGAGCAGAGCGTTAATCCGCTTTCTGGGCAGAGCAGAGGGTCCCTTTGGCTCTGCTGGCCGAGAGCTGCTTTGTTGGGAGCTGCTGCAGAGCTGGGAGCAAGAAGCAATCGCTGATGATGATCATCAGAGCCCAGCAGAGAAAGGACTAAGTGTGTGTCCAGGGAGAGAGGCTGGTGACAGTGAATTAAGCAGCACTCGGTCACTAATTACCTTCTACCTGCACATTCACTGCGCAACTGCCTCTGATCTTCCTGCACTTCCTACATCTGCTTTCTGGTTCCAGTGCTCTGGCCCTGTTTCCACTCCCATCTCAGAAGACTTCCTCTTCCTGCAGCTTTTAATGACTTGACATCTCTCCTTTTTGTAAAGCCAATAGTTCTTCTCTGAGCCAAGAACCAGCTGGAGATGTTTGCTTTGAGCAGGGAAGAAAAATAACAACCAACCCCCAGCAACCCACAACACTCCTTCCCATTATCCTTCCCCCAGGCATTAGAGGAGAGGTGCTAAAGAGATGAAGTAGTGCAATATTAAGACTCCCTGTGTCATAAGCAGGATCCGCTCACTCCGGAGAAATTGCTGGTAGTCAGATGCTGCCGTGCTGCTAAATGGACTTTCAAGCCAAGGGTTGGCAGCAGAGGCCCCTCTCACTTGTGTCTTGTTTGCAATGGGTAATTTCATCAGCTGCAGATGGGGAAAGCTTCTGGGAAAGCCCATGAGGCATCTTGCTTGGCTCCAGGTGTTCCATGGGGCCTTGTGCTGACTCTGCAGAAAGAGCTGCTGCTGGTGATTTCAAGCAGGGCCACAATACGGGCACTGTCAGCCCCGAGTTACCACCGACTTGATGAATCAAGGCCCTGGGATTTCAGGGAAAGGTGAACCAGGCAGTCAGCAGGATTTCCTCTGAAGGGGGAGGCATAAAAAAAGTTAACTTTTGGACAAGTTTATGGATTTTTGGCACTGAAATTACAGCTCTTTCAGAAGGCGATACTTTCACACATGGAAGGAATTTGGCAGAATATCTCTGCACCCTGTGGTGTTCACGCGGACCGAGGGTGGCTGCACTGGCACGAGGCTCCACAGCTCCCTGAGATGGAAACTTTGACCAAAGCCATTTCCTAACGCTGCATCATCCCTGGTCTCCTGCTGCAATAGCATCATCTCCTACCATTAAGTGCTGCAAATGCTGGAAGAAGTTCAAAAGCAGAGGCAGAGACACGTTTGCAAAATACCCTTCCAGCGCCGTTTGCTGACCTACAGCCCCCGCCCCAGGTCCCAGCAAGGCTGGTGGCGAGGCTTTCAGCAAACATCGCCTCTGCTCCGTGCTGTTTCTGGTTCATCTCCCCTTGGCTTCGACAGGGAGGGATCTCCCCAGGGTCTGGCAGGTTGCTGTTGCTGGCAGCCCTCACGCAACACTGACACATTAGAGTGGAGGAGAGCAGCGCTCGACCAACACCCCCTCCCTTCCCACCCAGTTCCCCCTCCCTCTCCAGCCAAAACACATTTGTAATTCTCCACGAGGATGGTTATTTCTTCCTGCTTCAGAGCACAGAGAGCCTCGCAGAGCAGCCCACAGCTCCCGGCACCCTGGGGCTGGCTATAAAACCCATAATGCAGCATTTAGGTGTTGAGATGAAATGTTGCTCTCTTTTATTTGTACTTTAAGAAAGAATGATCTGGGTAACAGCCCTACAGCTCCTGCTCAAGCTTGGCATGAATTTACAAACTCTCTCACCCTTCCAAGGAGAAAGGAAAGAAGTTTTGAGGGACGTGGTTTAGGGGTGAACTTTGTAGAGTAGGGTTGATGGTTTGGACTTGATCCCAAGGGTCTTTTCCAACCTGAATGATTCCATGATTCTAAGGTCAGGGCTGAGTACCCGCTGCAGCCGGTTCGTACCCTCAGAGCTGGATTTGGCCTTGACTCCTGGAACACAACTGACCATCGCTCGAGAGCGCTCCTTGAGTAAGGAGAAAACAGCAACGCTTGCTGAACTTAACATCTCCACGTGAACCCAGCCAGTAACTTGGCAGCAAAGCTGAGTTTGTTGTAGCTTTGGAGGATGCATTAAATGAGTTTAACAAGTCACAGCACCAGCAGTTGGAAGAAATCAGCTCCGACCCGCAGGGCTGACACTAGCTGCAGGTTTTGTTTCTTTAGCAGGTGATTTTGAGAGGGACACTGAAGATGGGATCAGAGTTGGCTTCCTCACCTACGCTGCCTACCGTCTGTAGGATGGATGGAGTTGTTACATCCTATATATACCCTGTTCCAACACAGGGTGACACCAGCATTTCCCAGCACAGCCACAGCCCGTGCCACTGCCTCTGTGGCTGCTCGACAGGAGCAAAACAGGCAGCGAGGTTGTTCCATGTCCCCCTGGAGAAACATGGGGCTGAGCAGAGGTCATCCAGCTTGCAGGAGATGCTGCAGCCCTCGGAGCCAGCAGCTCCCTTGTCATAGCACAGCCTCATCTCACCATGGTGAGACCCTTGCTCCCTCCCTCGCGTGCAGCCATTGCAGGTGAAGAAAATAGAGGCTGAAAGTTTCTTGACTGGCACTTAAAAAAGGGTCACATCAAAAGTGAAAGATGAATTCGTTCCTTGGCATCGCCATCAGTTACGCATGAAGGTGCAGACGGTCGGTCCTCAGTGCTCATAATCTGGGACATCTCCTCACACTGCAACAGGCAATTTAAACAGAAAAAGGAACTTCTCTTGATTTTTTTTTTTTTATTTTCTTAGTCTAACACCGTGGGAAGAGGCATCTCTGCAAAGCTCCTTTGCTCTGCCTGCAGCCCAGCTCCAACACCCCAAAGGGAGCGTGGTGGTGCACGCAGGTTAAATCTATTTGTTGGCATCCCCAAAGGAATTTCTCCGTGTGCCTCCCCGACAAGCGCGCGCAGCGTGATTTGCCGGTAGCTGCGGGAGCCCAGTGGCTCCCAGCTCACAGCCAGCAAAGGCAGGAATTGCAGGGGGAGGCCGAGTACACAGAGCTGGGCTGGGCTCTCTGGGCTGTTTTTATTTAAAATGCAGCTGTACAAATTAAACTTCCCCCAAGGGAGAAGCACTTTGCACAGCGACAGAAACTCTATCAATTAAGAGATTCTGGGTTTTTTTGATGTTACCAGCACCATGTTTATCTGCAGATGAGCCCAGAGCACCAACCTCTCTCTTCTCATCTGTCATCACACCCTTACCTGGAGCGAGGGGCTCAGTCAGGGGCAGATTTACTGAGCCACCTCCAATAGTCACCTCCCGGCCCAGCGCAGGTGGCTGTTGCACATCCCTCTGTGCATCCTCCTTGGCCACATCCTGTCCTGGAGGCAGCACCGTGGATTAGTGTCTCCTTGCAGCTTCTTCCTGCCCGGATGGCCCTGGAAACAGCATTCTGATGGACAGACACCTCCTGGGGATGCTTCCAATCACTTACTGCTCCACATCGAGAGAGATGGAGAATTCAAACAGTTAGAAATACAAAAGCTTCTACACATTAGAAAGGACCATGGTAAAAGTAAAGTCACCCAGCATGGACACTCCAAAAAATGGCAGAACTTTTATTTTCCTCAGTACAGATATTCTTTACAGCATCTGGTTTTCTTAAAAAAACTATATACATACAAATATAGTATTGTGCAGTTCAGTATATGCTCCTAGAGTCTCTAGAAAAGGAGAAAGGTACAAACAAATCCTCACGGTCCATTCCTAGCCCAAACTCTTTCCTCAAAAGATCCCCACTCGGCGGGGTCAGGATGAGGGGCTCGCTACAGCCACTTCTGCGCAAATTCCGCATCGCTCCCGCAATGGGTTCATGTCTCTACTGTGTGCCTCTAGAGCACGGGCAGACTCTGAGTTATTCCTTCCATGGCAAGAGACTGAGGCTACGCGTAAGTTCAAGTCAGTCATGGGCACGGTAGTTTCAAGATGTAAAATTGCTTTAAATATAATTTTGCAGGATAAACAGAGCACACATTTTCTTAAGAGACATGATGAGTCAGCTTCACAAGTCCTCGATACCTCACCACAATAACACTTAGGGAAAAAAAACCAAAACCCTACCCAAATCTAAGTTAGAGTCACTCAGCTGCTTCCTAATAAATTCTTACAGCTGACAAAGAGGTTTTTCTTTTTTTCTTTTTTTTTCCTGCAAGTGGTTTTAAGAGAGTTATAAAGAGCTATCTGGGGAATGAATTAGTGTTTCAAACCCAAGTTACAAATCTATAAACCAGATTAGAATACTTCACATAAGGCCACAAACACTGCAAACTGTCAGTGCGACTATTTAGGATCATTAAACTTAATCTTTTAATTAGCATAAGCTTTATACCTCCATTACTTATTTTCAATTCCCGGAGCAGATGAAGGCAGCTTCCCAAGCCTCACAGGAGATGTGGCTGTCGGGGGGTGAGGGGGAAGAGGATCAGAGTCCGTCTGGAAGGGGCACCTCTTGCTAATTGAACATCCTGGTATTGGTCTTGCCTAATCCAATTCCATCTGAGTCTATTGAGTGAGCAACAACCAAATGGTTTTGAGCCAGTCAAAAGGCACACACAGCCAAAGCCACTTAGCAGAGCTAAGAACACAGATCTATTGTGCCATGGGGCTCACCCAAGCTGCAACTTTCAACACGCTTTAGCAAAACAAATTGTAACTCCCTGGTAGTTTTGCTTTTAAAGCCAACAGTGCAACAGAGCCTTCGTATTTTGAGGGGCATCAGAAAGGGGACACACGAGCGGTCAGTTCTGAAACAGACCTGCAGCATTGCCAGGTTGGGGTGGGTTGTTTTTTGGGTAAACAGCTCCAGAAGTGAAGCTGCAGGCACTGCTTAGCTTGACAATTGAGACCATTGCTTTCAGTTCAAGTTTTAAAGTGCAAAACTTCATAGAGTCTTTGGGTAAAAAAAAAAAAAACCAAAACAAACAAGTGTCAATTCCCATACGGAGCTGGCAAAGAAACAGCCAGAACCCCCAGGGGTGATTGACAACTGTGAGAGTATCACCGACATTCACAACAAAAGCAAGATCTCTGCTACCTCCGGGTTTTAACCCTGTTAGCAGCTGCTGCAAGTCTCCTCCCTCTGCCCAGGCAGGTGATGTGTTGTTCAAGAACCAGGGGATTAGTAACAGTTGTGCTTGCAATTGCAACTGCACCTGCAGACCTTTGTCTAGAAACCTGTATACAGAGAGGCTTTGGTGTTGCATAGTCTTTTTTTTTTTTTCAGAGAGGAACAGGCACTGCTGAAGGTCCTTCCATGGTATATTGCCACATAATACTGTAGATGCTCTACACCCCTGCCAATAATACATGTAAACTGTAACGGCTGTGAATAAATATGTTCAAGAGCATCTCGTGGTTTAGGTAAAAGCAAGGTATAAAAATCTGCATTAGATTTCTAAAGCTTTGGTCTAAACTGTGCTGTAACATCAGCTGACTTGGTGCAAAGCCCTCAGAAGTCCCTTGTGTACAGCACCCAGAACAGCATGACTCGGTCCATAGACTTTTAGTGGTTATTCTCTTGTCAGCTCTTAAGATGCATCTGACCTCAGAACATGAACAGATCATCCTTCTCGCCTGTGTTGGAATCTATTTTGTTCCAGTCGACAGGTGAGAGCGTCTCTGCACTCTGGATATCTTGAGCCGTCAGTCCCGTGTCGAGGACGTGAGGGTTTGTTCTCGACTGCGCCAGTCTAAAGAGGGGAGAAAAGCAGAAAGTAAGAACACAAATCCAACCCCCGAATCCGCGCCGTTCATAGCCGGGGCGCTCTGTGCATCCGCAAAGCCGAGCCCGAGCCGCAGTTCCACATTTCAAAATCCTCCAACAAAATGAAATAATTCAGTAAGGGGAGAGCTGGCACAAAACATTTACAGCTCTCTCCAGTTTGTTGCAGCTTTATCCTAACATTTCCCCTACGGGCATCCAGGGAATTTGCAGCCTGGACATGCCGTGTATTAATGGTCTGGCGGAGCGGTGCCATTTCCCTCCCCCGAGCTCTTGCTGGCGGGTGCATCGTTAGCAGGGATCTTATCTCTGCTGACCAGAGGAGCAGCCTCGGTGCAGTGACTCAGTTTTCAGGGCGGTGGGTCTGGACACGAAGCAGCGTGTGCTGTAGCTCGCTGCCCGCCGCGCTCCTTGGCCCAAGCGTGTAACTCTTTGGTTTGAGACCCAGCAGGACTCGGATGATGTTTAACAGCCCTCAGGATCAGCTTTAAGAGGTCTTCATCTCAGCACATGCCAGATGTTTGAGAAAACCTAACAAGCCCCAGTTCATCGTCGAGTTATTAAATACCTCGGTGAAAATGCAACATGGCACCATCAATTCTGGGGTCAAAGGTTAACTCAAATACTGGGGGTTTCATCCAGGCGAGGCTCAGTGTCGGAAAAGCCTCAGGTTAAACTGGCCACGTGCATGGTTTGGGTTTTTAATAAAGACAAATGTCCAGCGATGACGTTTGTGGCCGGAGAGCTTTCAGAAGCATCTGCCTCTGCGGATGAGCAGTCCAAATACTGAGTCACCAGGAGGCCAAGAGTGATGAGACAGCTCGGCACCCAGCAATGCAAAACAAAAGACCTCAACCAACAACATCTGCTTGATTAAGTAGGGCAAGGAGCAGAGGCGAGGTACATAGGTGACGTTAAGAGATAAATTCAAGTGGCCCCTTTATTGAACACGACTTGGGACGGGGCTGCCATGGAAGCGGAAGCTGCAAATCATTCCTGAGAGCCAAACAAGACACGAAGGTCTGTTTCCTTAGGGCTGAGTGTGCAGTTTTTGGACTGCTGCAAACCCGGGTGGAGGCGAGCGGCTCTCGGGGAGGTGACAGCGTTAGGCTCTGCCCTGCTACTGCCCGACTCCCTCCTTCAGCACCTCCCAGATGGAGGAGGAGGAGGAGTCGTCTCTGCTGACTGTAGCACCTGCACCCAAGGCAACTCTTTGCCCAAACTGGGGCCTCTGCAGCTTGTGCTGCCTGAATGGTGGTCGGGTGGCTTCATGTCCTGATCTAGAGAACGGGACCCATGTAAACTGCAGCATCTCCACCACCCTGCAGGGACCTGCCTGCATAAGGACAGGCAGGAAAACTCACCTGAAACAAAATGGGTTTGGTTAACACCGCTGGATTGCTTGGTGTGGACAGGCAGGGAAGCTCTTGGATTGGACAGTGAACTAAGTCACACAAAGCCATGGCCACAAACTCTGAACGTGCTCAGGCGCAGGGATTCAAAAGTGGTGCATCAGAGTCATCTGGCACCACCACACTGTGACAAGGGCCGGTGGAGCAGGGAGCCTGCCCTCAGCCACTGCTCTCGGTTTGGGGACAGAGATGAGAATGAAGTGCCAGCGTTAGTCCAAACCTCACGGTAGGGTGAGGAAGGGTAAAGTCCCCTGTGCTAGAAGCTGGGACCAGCACCGCCGCAGATGGTGCAGGGGCTGGAAAGAGCCTGGGCAAGCGGGAGCGGATGCACCAACTGCTTGGGGAATTAAATTCCCTATCACATACAGCCTCTCTCCATCCTCAAAAGGTTGTCAAAATATTTGGCTTATCAGCCAGCCTCAAAGCCTATCTTTCAATTAACAGCCGAGGCGCTGCTGGGGCAGCTGCCTAGGTCAGATCACGGTGGCCGATTAGATTAGAAGCATTATTAAGAGCCAGTCACTACTCAAGTCTCCCAGGCTGGTCTCCAGTGGTGTGAACTTGTAAAGGGAGTTATTAGAATTACCTTGAAAATGCCTCGTCGAGACCATCATCCATTTCCTTTGTTAAAGAGATAAAAAGAGAGAGAAGTAGTTGCTAAGAGAACACACAAAAGTGCATTTAGAGATCTGGCTTCACACAGCAGACAAAAAAAAAATAAAAATATATAGATATTGATTTCTGAGTGCCTAAAGCAATGCTCCTCTCAGCAGTCTGCCTCCCCGGGCAGGTCTGACCACACAAGCCCTGGGGTAAGAGGAGTAGCTCCGGGTGGTCCAGGCTTCCTCAGAGCAGATCCCAGGGCTCGAGTCAGGGGTGCTGCACTCCACTTGCAGCCCAGGGATGGGGCAGGCGCTTGGCCCTTTCCCATCATCTCCAAACCAGGCTAATCCTACAGGGGCTGGATGTGCCCCACATTAACCACAGCCCTCGGCTCTTCCAGCGCTTGCATTCAGCTCACACATGCTGCAGATCTTTAAGAGAAGGGACCTGAACAGAGCTTGGCAAGATGCTCTAAGCATCCCTTGGGGCTTTTCTGGATGGAGAACTGGGAAAGCAACTCTACAGCAGCACTGGGAGGGGCTTGTGCTGCTTGAAAGCTGCTCTGGGACCCTTTATGTTTGATCTGCTCTTACGGTTTCCCAGGAAAAGCATTTCTGGTGCTCGGGGGGAAAGGATTCCCATGCAGGAAGACAGGCTCCATGTGAGGGCTTTGCTATGGACAGACCTGACTATTCCCTGAGCTGTTTGATGCACTTACAGACTTAATGTAATATGTAAAGTATGAAAACTCTGCTGGAAGGGAGGGATAAGCCTCCAGGATTTGATATGACTTAGAGCTGATCTTCAGGTTTACCCTGAAAAGCCTCAGGCTCAAGACCTGACAGACTCAAGAAACAGGCTCCAGTCAAAGGCCTTTTTCACTCGATTCTCCAAAATTCAGCATGTTTCCAGAGAGGGAACGTGGCGGGGACGAGGCCCCAGGTCAAGTGGGGTTTCAATGATCAGCCCCAGCCTGGTTGGTGATGGAGAACTTTGCCATAGAGGAGGCTCCCTGATGGATGCACAGGGGCTGGGTTGTCCTTTTACTGTTAGTGATCCATGAAACCATTAAATCAGATGACTGAGGACATTTTAGAAAAGCCATCCACGCTTACACAAGCCAGGTACAGCCGCAAACAAGAGCAAGGGAAAAAATCCAAGTAACAATGAACATAAATATAACCTGGTTTTAGTGAACAGTAAACAAAAGCCATCAACATAATGATTTCCCCCCCCTCGAACAGAGCAGCGAGGTGGTCTCTCAATTAAGTGACAAACCACTGAGCAATGCTGCTCGAGAAGAAGTAATATTCAATTACCTGGCAGCGGCGTCTCTCAGAGCGCCTCGCAATCCCGCTCATTTATTTACCGAGCCTAAAAAGGGCAGCGGGTACTCGACCGCTAATCGATCATCTCGAGTAGGACACCACAGCCCAGCTCGCTCAGCATTCCTGAAACCCAGCCTGAGCAGCTCGGCTGCCCTAGAGCTCCTTGGGGGGATTGAACCAAGAAAAAGCCCCTTGCCGGGCCGTGGAGCACATGAACTAGAGGTGGCATCGCACACACCCTCCCCAGGCTCAGCAGATGCTGCACTGCCCCGGGCACACTTACCCACACCACGTTGTTATTTACGGAGGAGCTGGGCCCAAACACGCTGTTATCTAAGTGTGGGGAGCCTGCGCTGCTGGTCAGGGGAGATTTGGCAGGATCTTCTAAATCCAGCAAGTTCCCTGTGGCTGCTGCTGCAAACAGAGCAGAGAGGGAGTGAGGCAGGGGAGGGGAGAACAGAGCTGATAGGAAATCAAGCCTTTTGGCAGCAATCGCTTCCCCGCAAGCAGGGAATCAAAGGGTTGCATCAAATTCCTTCAGGGTGGCCCCACATTTTAGCTGGGAGGAGCTGAATTCACCCCAGCCGGGGACTGTGGCTTCAGCCTGATGCTCGGATGAGGCACCTGAGACCCTCTTGACAGGGACACAGAGGAGTCTCCTGGGTACTGATTACACTCGGGATAAGTCAGGATCTGCCCCAGGCAAAGCTGACACATCCCACCCCAGGACTTCACAACCAACCCCAGGGCTTCATAGCCCAGGGCAGGAACAGACCCTGGGCGGTATTTCCCCAGCTCAGCCCACAGCATTGGTTCAGCATCTCACAAACATGCATCATTATTTTACAAGACCGAGGGCGAATCCTCCGTTGGGTGAAGAGCAGTTTATCACCCAGGGGCTGCTGGTAGATTGCAGGCTGGGTTGTTTCAGGGAAGCCTCAAATCTTCCCCATCACCCTGCACTAAGGGTGGATGCAAATGCCCCATTCCTGCACCCATGGCAGCCCCAGGCCTTATCCCACTGTGCCACCAGTTGTGACAAATTCCTCCAGTCCTGGGCCTACACATGAAGAAATGAGATGTGCCAGCCTGGAAGGAAGCCCAGTTTAATGCTATTTTCCTCTGTGCCAAATCCTCTTATCTCCCCAGCCAGCACGGAAGAGAGATTAGCCTTTTGTCCCACTTCCCCTGGCTATGCGTCTTGCGTCTCAGAGGCAGCAGAAGACCCACGGCCAGGCACTGAATTACATGGGGACTATTTAGTTGGTTTATTTCCATGCACCTCTCCTTCCTTAGGGAAGCCAGAGGCAGAGTGGCACCTGGATGTCCACCTCCTTCAATTCCCAATTTGCCCAGGGCAGAAATAAACAGGTTTGGGGTGGCAGCAGCCACATATGAGGGGCTGCAGGAGAAGCAGGAGGACTCAGCTGGTGACCACCACATCCCAAGCGCTCTGCTGAGGGCAACATTTCTGCTACAACAAAAACATTTGCTCCTTGCTGGTCTTCAAAGCCCTCCCAGGAGCCTTCCTCGTTCAGGGAAAACCCCACAGACTTCAGGCTGCTCCCCATCCCTGATCCCGAAGCAAAGCTCTGCTGCTGGTGACTTACACATGTCAGGGTGGCCAGGGGCTTCTGAGCTGGGGCTGCTTGTCCCTTCTCCTTCCAAGATGGACCTTTCCCGCTTCTCCTTCTCTGCAAAAGAAGGAGACCCCGTCACTGCCTGCAGAGCCCTTCCCTGCAAGCTTTTAGGGAGGGGGGATGGGGGGGGTCACTTAGAACAGGCCACCAGGTCTCCTCTGCCTACAGCAGCCCAGGCTCTGGGTGCATTTTATAACATTGTGGAAAAAAAACCAACCCAGCAGCAGCAGCAGCAGGGCTCTGAGGTAGTGCAGATGAGCACCAAGTCCTTCAGGCCCCGCCTGCAGGAAAGGAGCGCAGCCAAAGTTTGGCTGGATTTACAAAGCTGTCGAGAAAAACCTGGAAGATGCCTTAAATCACACCAGAGGTTGGACTGCCCTTAACAGCAGCCTGGAAATTGGGAGGGGAAGGGAAAAAAGGCACTTGAAAGCTGGGAAAAAAACCCCCGAAAGTCATCCCTTGAACTGGTGAAGGGTAGGAAGAGGGGAACACAACTCACCTTCCTTAGCCGCTTGCCAGAACTCAAAAGCGATTTTGAAGGCCTGGGCTACGGTGAGGGTGACAGCTTGTGCCTGGAAAGACAGCGGTGAGGCAGCGCATTAATCGACGGGTCCTCGCGCAGGTTTGAACCGTTTGGAGGTTTTGCTTTGCAGAGTCACGGATCCGACCGGTCCCCTGCTCCACGCGGTCCCCGCCTGGCTGGGGAGGGGTGATCAGATAGTGAGAGAAGCGGAGACTCGCTCCGTGTAGGACACGCAGCTCGCTGCAGACACATCTCTGGGTGCAACGGGGAGATGGAGGAGGCAGGAATGTGGGCATGACAGGCACTGTGTTGATGGATAGGGAGAGAAGAGCTGCTCCTGACCACGGGGCACGTGCAGCTCTTCCTGCACCCACACCTCAGAGTGATCTCAACGAGTGCTGCACGGCCCTGGGCTCATCCTTGCTGATCCTGAGGGATGTGGCTCCTTGCTCCAGAGCTGAACTGCACCCGCTGCAAAGCATCACCCACCAACATCTCAAAGGGAATCAGCTTCTGGGCTGAGCCCCAGACCACACCACCCTCAGGCAGTGGATGGGTGTGCAGAGCTGTGGTCCTTCCCTCCCCAGCACCGCGTGACCAAGTGCACAAGGATGCTCAACAGGCAAGTGGGTAAAATACCACAGACCTGCAGCTCTCTCCAACGGGGAGCAACCCTAGAGGTGGGACAGGAGAGACCCCAGGGTCTTCCCCTGGCTCCCCCAAGCTAAGCTGGGGTCTCACCAGTTCAGACCAGCAGTGTGGGTTTGTTCTGCAACAGCTGGGGCTGCAGCAGGAGCAGGGACACTGACACCAACACCTTCCCCTTCAGCCCTCTCATTCCTCCCCAAGCCGAGAGCTCGAGCTGCATTAAAAAAACACCAAACCCACCACCTTAAATAGCATCTTAACTGCTGGAGGTGTATAAATAGTGACATAAATGCCAGTTTCCTTAGGAGAAGGCAGAGCTCACGAGCAGTTTAAGGGAAGGAGATAACAAGGAACACTCTGCAAGGCTGAAGCTGCTGGAGCCTTGAGGCGTCGCTTTGATTTAGGAAGTTGCGAACGAAACAAACCCAGCTGGGGGCCTGTGGCCCACCCGGAGACACGGGGGGGAGCACACACAGGACACAGGCATTCCCCAAAACCCAGGGAGGGGCCCGGCAAATGCACTGCCAGTGATGAAACCTCCGAAGCAGGAGAGCTCATGAATGTCGGAGCAATTTACATCTTTGATGGAAGCGCAAACGCTTTACGGCAAAAAAAAACCCACCCTGAAATCTGGTAATTAAGCACAAAACTCCTCACAGATGTTTACAATTTAAGCTGTCGCATCTGAATCAAGTTTAATAGACCCAGCTCCCAGTGAGAATTACCCAGGAACTAAAAATACCCACTAATTACACACCCGTGACTGGGAGCTCTCTGCACACCCAGGGATGCATCCCCAGGGCAGTCCCTGGTCTGGGAGCTGGGCATCACCCTACCAACGTGCCATTCATTGCAGACAAGAAAAAAAAACCAACCCAAAACCTAAAAGTATTTCTAGTTTTTGCCACAAAAGGCCTTGGAGAACTTTATTTGGAGGGAGCCGTGCTGAGCTGATGTACCACTGCGATAATTCTTTTAGCGTCAGAGAGATTTAAATTTTAATTTGCAGAGTGAGGCTTATCTCCGCCGCGCAAGGATGGGAGCGCGCGCCGCGGAACGGACAGACAACTTGTAGCTTCCATTATTCTCTCCCAGGAAAAAAAAAAAAAAAAAGGAAGAAAAGAAAAAAAAAAAGAGTTGGGAGAAGAGTGGAATGTTAACAGAGCGGCCACGCTTTGGGCACAAGGATGTTCGTGGGCACCCAGGAATCACCACGCTGGGATGAACTGCGTGGAAATGGCTCTTTGGGGGTTTGTTTTCCTGTGGATTCAGGAAATCCTGTTCCTGGCTTAGGCCTCACAACAGGCACCAGGGGAAGGATTAAGAGGGCAGACGGATCCAACCTGCTCTCCCTTTCCCCTAAAGACCCTTTGTGCCACAAAGGGACTCAGCCCCAGCTCTGGCTCCACTGGAGACCCCCAGGGCTCTCCTTGCTCCACTTGCAGATGGTGCCCAGTGACCTGCTTCCCTCCCTCACCAGCTCAGCAGCGCTGGGTCCCTGCCCATCCTGATGCTCTGAATTAGCAGGAAAAAATTCCCACGAGCAGGTTCGAAGTGAGAGCCAGAGATGGTGTCCTACACAGGGGTCTGTGCTCCTCGGCACAGCGGGGACTCCTGCGGGGAGGGCACGGCCCCATCTGCAAAGATGCTGCTAAAAATTGGACAAGGAGCTTCAATGGCAAGGAATGGAAAGAAGCCAGGGCAGGGAGCCCAGAACTGCTGGTTAAATGCCTCCCATCAACGAGGCATCCCCTGGGCACCTCGCTGCCAGCCTCCCTGGAGACCTCCCTGCTTGCCAAAGCCTCTCCGCACGCCAGGCTCAGGCCGGTTCGGTCAGCCCAGGGAAGTGGATGCTGAGCAGAGTTCCTGGGAGTGCAGCACAGCTGGGAGGATTCCAGGTGCTGGTGCAGGACCAGGTCCTCTCATGCCCACCCCAGACCGTGGGGCAGAGAAGGCTTTTACCTGCCAAGAGGATGGGCTGAATCCAGCCCAGAGTTACACCCGGTTGCTCGAGAGCGCTGGGCAGCGCTGCCGGGACAGCTGCCCGTGGGTGACGGCAGCAGGAGGGTGGGTGCTCTCCTGTGGCCCTTGGCTGGGACATGGCCTCCCCCTCACTCTGACTAGGGGCAGAGTTGTTATCTCACCAGCGCAGCCCCTCTCTGCTTCCTCCTCCTACAGCCACATCCCCATTTCTTCCTCTGGACTGACCATTTTCCGTTTGGTACAGAGGAAGGCATGGCACTCCAGGTTCTCATTGAGCTGGTTCTGGGCAATGTAGGCAAACACTTTATCGTGGATCTTGTCTGCCGTGCAGTAGGAAATCCTGAAAGACAGAATGAAACGTCTTGTCCGGGGCACAGAACGCAAGGGAGATCATCCAACCCCTCCTCTGACCTGCCAGCAAGCGCCTGCCCCAGGGCTTCCAGCTCCGGGGCCAAGCAGGGAAGGCAGAGGGAGAGCAGAGTGTTATCAGGCTTCAGCCACCTCCTCCCCAAAGCAGAGGAGTTGACACCACTGGCTTAAGTGTTAAGAGAAGCCCAGAGCAACCCCCACAGCCCCAGCCGAGCCACATCTACCACACACAGAGGCAGAAGAGAAGAGAAAGCGTTTCATCTTGTGGGAAAGGACAGGTCAGAGAAGGTAAAGACTCTGCAGTGGCCCAGCCTGGGACTGTGCCTGACAAACCTCTGCCTTCAGAAGAGAGACTCAGAAGATTTTGCACAGAAGATAACCTTGCAAGGAGAGAGGACTTGCTCTCAGCCTACGATTTAATCTCGAGGCTCAAAACAGAGAAAGAAATTGATGCAAGGATGCCCAAGAAAAGCTGCTGGAAAGGCTGAAATTCAGGCTCCAAAATCTGCAGTAGCAGATGAATGGGATGCTCCAAGACCCCTGAACTGATGGGACATGGGGAAGGAGGCTCAGCCCCCTCAGTGGAGCACCCCCAGGATGGCCCCATCCCTCCCAGCCCCTGGGCAGGACAGGGCTGACTCCAAAAAGCCAAAGGCGGCTCTAGAAGCACAACAGGCTGAGCTCTTTGGGGAGACCAGGCTGTGACTGAGGGCTCAGCACCCTTCTGCAAGGCAGCGGGTCCCTCAGCATCAACCTGCACCATCTCCCACGGGTCCATCCGTGCCAGGAGCTGCAGGACTGAGTGTCTCATCTGAAGCCAGCACGCAGAGGCCGGAGCAGCCCCGGAGGTTTAGTGCAAGGCAGCAGGTGGTAGCAGCAAGCAAAGCCTCTTCCCCTGGCACAGGACCGATCAAATGGGTGTTAAGGAAAGAGAAAACCCAAGGAAAAAGCTAGAAACTGTGGTGAAAGTTTTCTCATAGCCCCACGTTGCCCCTTTCAGTTTCCACTGCCCTCGAGAATTTGCAGGGAGGGGATGACAAGGTCCCAGTTTCCAGCAGATGCTGGGACTTAAATCCCCATTCAAAATTTATTTACACTGCATTAGTTCCTTGTTCCATCTGAGGATGTCTCTGCTCAATGGCCTGGATTCTGTTTTCCAGAGCTGAGCCGTGATCTGGATTAAAGAGCCACTTGGAAGTTCCCTCCTTTCTCCCACCTTTCCCCCAAACAGCAAGGCCACACTTTTAATACTCGTGACGACGCTGCAGAAGGTCATCTGCGCAGGCACGGGGCCCTTCCAGCAACACCCAGCACTCGGCTCGATATCCAATGGCTGTTAATTTCCAGGGAACAGATAATTCACACCCGCCTCTGGAGAGAGCCAGCTTTACCCCCGAGGTCTCTGGCAGCGGCACGTCCGGTGACAGTATTTTTAGCTGTGGCCACCCCGTCCTGCCCCAGCACGTGATCCAGGGCAAGAGCTCAGAGCTGGCATCATCCCGGGGAACAGGAAAGCCAAAGGGAAGAAAGCAGAGGTGTTAGAGGAAAGCTGTGGGGCCACCAGCTGGCTTGCAGAGCAGGGAGATGACCCCCCATGCATACACATCCCCCCCCAGCTTTCACCGCTTCCGCAGCACCAGCATCTCCGGGGAGCAGCATCAGTCCCCACGGCACCAGCCTATTTAGGACGCGCTGGCTTCAGCCAGCTGAACGGAGGGGATGCACTGACTGGGAGAACAGCTTTAGCAACAGCTCTTAGAGAGCCTGGGGAGAATTTAAGGCATCATCTAAAAACCCTGTCCCCACGGCTCTGCCTTTTACGCCAGCGCAGTGATCCCGATTCTGGCACAGCCACTGCGCCCAGCTCCGCTCTTTAGCAGCGGGTTCATCTCCTGGGCAGGGCTGGGGCTCAGCACTGGTGGCTGTGTGTGACTGCTTGGCCTGAACTGGAGAAAAGCAAGCGGGTTAGTAGCCTGGTTAGAGTGCCCCAGCCCAGTACACCCCAGCCCACCTCTGGCAAAGGGGACAGAGCAGCAGGTGAGGGACAGAAGGAGCGTGTGGGGGATGAAGAGGGAGAAGGGATGGAGGAGATGGAAAGGGCCAGATCTGAGCTGAGTTCTGTTCCACAAGCCCTGCACCTGCCTCCAGCCTCTACGAAAGAAACACTTGCCAAAGCCAGAGGAGCAGATATGGGATAATCCCTCCTCAGCCTCCCCACCCTGGTGCTGCCTCCCCCCAGCTGCCCCTGCTCTTTGCCTGAGCTATTTACACGTATGGAAGGGGCAGAGCAGCCAGTGAGGGGAGGGCAGCTCTGGCTCCAGCACTCGCAGCCTCACCTGCTCAGAGATGCTCTGACCACCCTCTGATTTTGGCTCTGGCCACCAACCCTGGATGCTGTGGTGTTTCTACAGCCAACCGCAGGCGGTAAAGCCACACGTGGCTGTGGACCTGCATTCTGCACACACAACACCTCCAGGCTCATCCTGTCTCTCCTTACCCCTGGCTGGACTCTTATTTACTGTAAATTTACCTTAAATTCCCCCCACAGTGCTTTCCATCAAGCCACGATGGCCAGTGAGGTGTAAGCTCAGCCTGAGTGGAGACCAGAGCAGATGAGGAGCCCTGGGGCACACACCCAGTGAAGTGCATCCCATAACTCACCTGTATATGGAGATGTTCTCGATCAGCTCGTTCGTTCCGCTGTCATTTAACACGATCCCTCTGGGCGAGACTTTCAGAGTCACTTTCTGCAGTTTTTTTCCGCTTGCTTTGGCCTTTGGAAGGAAAAGAGGGAGGGGAAAGTGACAGGATTTGTACCCGGAGCCAGCCAAGGGTAGGTGAGCAGAACAGAGGCTCTAGATATGTGCTACCTAACGGGCGTATTAACAGTGCCTGTTGGTACTAGAGCCTGAATTCACTACTAGGTGTGAGAAGGTACTCGTTGCAACTTTTCCTTCCCTGAAGCACTAATTTGTGCTGGCGTTAGCGAGCCAAAGACCCACACTGCCTACCCCACACTGTGCAGAGCCACTTCCAGCCCAGCACCTCCAGAATTCCCCCGCAGCCACCCGCTCGAAGCGGCGGCTGCTCTGGCCGAGTCGTGCCAGCTCTTGGTGGAACCCTGGGGAGCTTCCTCTTCAAGGCCAGATCCGGAGCAGAGGGAGACACCAGAATGAATGAGGGAGCAGGATGGTCCTGCAGGGTATGGGCTTCCAAGCAGCTGGATTCAAGCTCTGCTCAAACCCCACACGAGGGGCAAAGCCAAGGTCAGGACACTGGCTTAAAGAGTAACCAGGCTTTTAAGTGCCACTTTCTCTTATTTATTACTCTTGTGTTTTCAGCCTTCACATCACATTCAGCCCACTGCCCAGCTTCGCTCCAGAACACCAACGAATCCTTTTGGTTGGCAGAGACCTTTAAGATCAGTGAGTCCAACCCTTCCCCCAGCACTGCCAGGGCACCACTGACCCCTGGCCCTCAGCACCACAGCTCCACGGGGGGCTTG
>JANHGN010016608.1:5809-30447 GCA_024605025.1 Megaceryle maxima
ATAGGTTGATGGTTTTAGGTTAGGCTTTTTTTTTAATCTGGTCAAATTCTTTATGTTGAAATAATTCCTGGTACTCAGTTTCCTGTTCATTATGTTGTGTATTAATTACAATCCATTCATAAATAAGCAATTAAGTAAATGTTCATAATAATTAAATCTATGCTTTTAATAGATCACTGTTCATTATTATCTGAAGAACTAAGGAAAATCTCAAAAAAGCATGCACAAAAAAGGTTCTGAATAGCTATTCTTAACTGTTACATCCCTACATTACCCAAGATCCCCAATATATGCAAGAAATAGTG
Source organism: Megaceryle maxima (assembly GCA_024605025.1). Lineage (NCBI taxonomy): Eukaryota > Metazoa > Chordata > Aves > Coraciiformes > Cerylidae > Megaceryle > Megaceryle maxima. Next base: position 6,115 of record JANHGN010016608.1, read on the forward strand.
TCAAATTAGTACAGAAATGTGGAAACAAAGTACTGAAAGTAAGCTGTAACAAATAGGAAGAGAGAGCAGTAACATTAAAGAAAATTTTCTAATTAGTTGCAACGTTCTAGCAGAGAAAACGAAAAAAATGTACATGGCTCCCAGTTCTAGCTTACAGGTTAGCCATCCAGATGACATCTTCAACGAATTTTATGATGCTATTCTGTAGTTGAGAAAAAGCTACGCATGGACACATAAATAATTTCAATAATTTCACACAAAGTAAGTACGAGCAATGGCTACTTTTCCACGGAAAAATGTGTCATATAGCTAATGTGCTCCAATGCTTCACTTTTTTACTAACTAGTTTATCCAATAAAAGACAGTCCATCTGTTTTGATCATATTTACTTATTCAGAACACAATGCTGGAGAAATGGTGCGATCAAATATTCTTGACATCATCTTTTTTGCTTTTACAGACACAAGAGGTAAACACATCTGCAACATGTGCACGCCTGTTACGTGTGCCATAATGGGCTCTGCTCCCTCCCCCTGCTCTTTTCCATGGGTTTCTCCAGTCAGATGAGAAATCTGGTTGGCGTCAGCCTGAAAGACCTAATACAATCTCAAAAGTCTTTGCTTGGGCTAGTTCAGTGCAAACAAAGGTAAGTGAGCAACTACATGTGTAGCCAGCAATGTAGCACTTGCTTTCCTTATCACTGGGAATAATAAGTGAAAGAGCAATAGGAAGAGGAAGGCCTGATGTGGGTTATTGAAGGGCTTTTATTTTTTTCTGGTATGTAACAACATACCAGATAAATAACTGAGAAATCACAATCCATACTAAGGGTTTCACAGATATTCTTACTTCATAAAGAAAAGTAAGAGGAGAAACAGAAAGGAGATGAAATAATTGTCAAATAAATTTGAGGACAATGATGCTATTAACTACAATAGAGGTAGTGTAGCACAGAGGAAATCAAAGTTCAAATAAATATCACATAGCACTGACTGCCATAAAAGGTAATAATATCCCTGATACTGATTAAACAAGAAACGTTGGGGGAAAATATAAAATTAAAAATAAGAAAATAAATTATTTCAATTGCTTCTGGTTTGTGAAAATGGAGGAGGGAAATAAATGTGAGCATTCCCTACGGCTTGAACAGTATGAAAAGGAAATCAATGTCCCTGGTATCAGATTTTCATTCTTTCAAGATCTAAAAAGCTCAGCAGTAAGGCAATTTGCTACTTGTAAGGAGTGTCAGCAGGGAGAAGGACAGCAAATTGGTGAATTATGCATAACAATAAATCCCCCTCTAGACTGTTGCTCTCTCCTATTCTCTCTGCCATGAAAATATAAAAGGAATCAGCTGTAGACTGGATTACTAGTAAAAAACAAGAACAATGGTAAAAGAAGACTAACCAAGAATATTGTAGACTCTACTAATTCATTTCATACTGCCCTTTTGATTAAGCCTTAGCAGTAATACTGAAGGCGTACTGAGAGGAGATACACTTAAGTTTAAAAAAAAAAAAAAAAAAAAAAAAAAAAAAAAAGTAAGGACACCACAGTACAGCAGTTAGCAAATAAATTGTAAAATTGTCCCAGGCTATTGACTGCAAACTACTTCTCCATTATATTTCATAGAAAGAACCTCACGGCCAACTACATATGCGGCAAAACACATACAGGAACCTAGTTTTATAAAGGAAAAGCCAAGAACAGTAAAAAGCACCTTCAAGTGATATTTTCTCTCCAATTGTAAAACATCTGACATGGGTATGTTTGGTCTAAATACCATCAACCAGCAACTTTTAGTTATGCATTTTGTGCTAGAATTTAACCTTATAGAGTGGTGAGAAAGAAAAAAAGGAATATCTCACAGGGTCACCTTTGGACAATCAGCAGTAGAGAGAGGATTTACTTACTTGATAGGATTCCTTATCAGTCAGTGCCTCTCAGTTTGTGGCAGTGTGAGCACAGGTGATTCACAGGATGCCTATGTGCACTTCCATACCTGATGACTGCACTAAGCTCTGTCTAACTAGAAGGTACTTTGGAATAATTGAAAATAATCTTAAAATTCACAAGTATGGTCTTTTAGAATTCCTAGAACAAACCAGTAGGTATTTTAATTTTTTTTTTTTGGTGGTGTTTTTTTTGGGTGGTTTTTTTTTTTTTTTTTTTTTTTGTTGTTGTTGTTGTTGTTGTTTTTTTGGGGGGGGTTTGTTTGGTTTTTTTGGTTGATGGTTGTTTTTTATTTATTTCCTTTTGTTTGGTTGGTTTTCTGTGATTTTTTTGATGGGTTTATTATCTTGAACCAAAATAATTTCCATGAATAATACCTATATAGAAAACTAAAAATGAGCAAGAGTTGGAAAGAAATGCCATATGAAGTTTAAAAGCTTTATAAACAGGTTTTGGGCTTGTTTTATTTTCAAGCTTTAAACCAGTTAGGTAGGCAAATTGGAAATTTTTGCCCCAAATCCTGGGGAAAAAAATATTATTTCTAGCTCTGTAGTGGTGGCGATGTTCCTTCAACTTAGAAAAGCTAACCATGATGGCCAGATAATCAGAGGAGAGACAGAAATACTGTATATATCTCATCTCTAATAATCTTGTCTGAATTCTATAATACAGAATTAGTGAAAAAGGAGTAAAATAATCACCAAAGGAAGCTAAACTATACACATCCCTTGACTTTATGAAAGACTAAAATTTAATGCTGCAAAGAGTAATGTTTGCAGATGCTGTTTGAGATTCAAGAATAAATGAGTAACAGGTTACAAGAAGATGCTTTTAACTATAGTGGAGAGTTCTTGCACCCATATTCAGTTCAAACACCTCTTGAAAAATGTTTAAAAGTAAATGGTATTAACACAGATACATAGCTATGTGATAGCCCAATCACAAGTGACAACTAAACAACCAAAAGCAACAGGATCATCATCCATATAATGAACACAGAAAACAGAATGTGAAAAGCTATGCCAAAAATAATAGCATTACACATAAGATGTAACACTAATTTCTAAGTGGTTGGTAGACTCTCTCTAAAGGTATGCTACCTCTCTAGGTTGTTTCAGATCTTTTGATCTGTGTCATGCAGTAATCTCATAATCATTAGAAGTTTCCTCTTCAGTTACTCTGAATTTTCTCCAGCTTTTAATCACCTATCAAAGCCAATAGTCTCTGAACTGAAATACTTCTTCCCCACACCAATACTGATGTAAAAATCTTCTCCAGCACTTTTATCTCTAAACATCCTCACTTTCTTATTCTTTCTACCAAGCCATCAAAACAATCCAAATTTTGTTACTGCTCTAAATATCTGGAATAACTCTGATGAATTTTCAGCTCTTATTCTTCTTTCTGATACCTCTAATAATCTGTCACACTTTACTCATTTGGCAAAATTGAGTAGAAAAAAAAGAGAAAGGATTACTTGCAGGGTGGGCATTTTTCTTCTTGTTACTGTTCTCTTCCAGAATGCCTGCCTATTTGTCTTTTACACCATTAAAAAAGATTCTGAGATACAGGAAAACAAAATCCCTTCCTGCTTCTTTATTATAAGGGCTAGTTAGCTGCCCAAACCAAAAGATGCATGCAAGCCCCACCCCCATTTGCCTTGACTAACTCCTTTTTCTCAGCAGTCTCGACAGCCTGCTACTAGAAATTATTTGCCTGGTGACTCCTTGCAGTAAATCAGCCAGCAAAGGTTAGCTGGTTAATGGTGTCAGCTGGCACAGTACTTGAAGTGTAAAATTCCCCTGCAAAGGTAATGAGACTTTTAAAGTAGTGTTTTAATAGGCTTGATAGATAGAGCTACCTAAGGGCTTCTATTAGGTAAAAAGGAAAATAACTTTGTATGACTGAAAGACAAACTAATTTATAGGAAACAAAGAGCTGATTTATTGAAAAATTAAAGGTCTGAGAAGTATATTGATTTATCATGTAAACTATAAACAAATATCACAGCTTTTCAGTGTAATAAAATCCCTGTGCTATAGTGTTGAGCACTAAGCATTCACAGTGATGCAGACACACTAAACAAGCAGAACAGTATTTACAAAATATTTGCCTAGACCCTTTCAGAAAGAATACTGCATACTCGTTCAGACTTACTCCTTAGACTCATGAAGACCTCTAATCCCAGCTGCAGCTTTAATCTATATTTCTTTTCACTCTGAAAACTTCTCACCTTCCCAGGTGTGTCAAACCATCAATCTTCATTAAGTCACCCCTCAGCACATGATTATATAATTAGCTTTATCAATATTAATCCAGAAAGAGATGATTTGAAAGCTAAAAGATATCTTCACTACTTAGAAACAAACCCATCATCTGGTTATCAAACATACTTTGTATCTGAAGTGTATTCTTTGTCTAATTCAGAATGTGGATGCTTTGGAGCAAGGATCACTTCTCCCACTGTTTTTGATACGTCATGACATCACTCAGTAAACAGCAACAAAATAATGTCCTTAGAGCAAATGTTCTCTAACTTACAAACAGCCCTTTGATGTTTGGTGTTCAATCCTTACTAAGACCTCTTTTAAACTGATGCTTATGATGAGGGCTTCCTGTGCCCTGTCTTCAGTCTTTTCTCTGCCATTCCACTATGCAGCCAGTTAAAAGGAAAGATTTTTAGTTATTAATTCACAACAAAAAAGTACATGTGATATAAATTAATGAATAAAAACTGAAACAGAGTTTTCTTTCTGCAGTTTTCTACTACCCATACAAAAATAATCAAGGCCAAAAATGGAACAGATTCTGATGACTGCTCTGAAAGATGATTGTTACTTTTATTGTATGATTTAATTTTAATTGTATTTAATCTGCACTCTGAACATTTTAGCCCACTGTGTTTGCTTTGGCAAAACACCTTTCACTCATACAGGATAGAAGGTCTATAATTGTTAATGTTTTAACAGATTTTAGTGTTTATAAACTACTGGCATTTGATTTAATTATTGGAGTATGTTAGTGTTACAAGTAAGAAGAAAAATGCGATCCATAAATAAGCTGAATGTGACTGCCTGAGGTATAATACAAAGCAAAACACCCCCAGCTGTTGAATACATGTAGAAAGTAATTATATACAGGTCTGAGTTCATCCTACAATGTAGCATTATTTATTTGGGAGACAAAGGTCTTTGTTGCACTAGAACTACCCTAGGTAGGTTTAGAACCTACCTCTGTCACTGGCAATCACATCCCCTAAGTTATGTTCAGTGTAGGTCCTACCTTCTGAATAATTCTCCTTATTGCTTATAAGACACTTAATCCATTTCATCTTCCCACTTTGTGTGTAGAGCCTTATCTGAATGGTTACCAAGTTTCTCTTAAGTCTTCTAACAGTTGACAACATTTTTTTTTCTACATTTGCCCAATAACCACCTAAATATATGAAATTTTATGAAAAGTCATATACTTTGAAACTAAGGGTGTGGTAAAATGCATCTATGGGCTTCCTTTTTTTTTTTTTTTTTTTTTTTTTTTTTGGTGTTCTTTCTCACCAAGGTAGAAATCCAGTTGTTGAAGATATTCCTGTTTTTACATGAGATATTGCCCATCAGATCCTGAAACATTATTCCAGAGCTGAGAAGAACCAAAGATCACTTGGCACCACCACAAGCAGTACACAAGAGTGACACTTACAGGATGTATCTTTCTGAGCTATGAAGCTTATCAAGGATTGATGGGAATACCAACTCTTCTTGTCCCAAAGCTTCATCAGCAGTTTGTGTTTGCTTATGGTAAATAACCTCCTGGAATATTGATGGTGAAATAATTTGAAGCAGAAGATCAACTCTGGTAATACTTTACAAACACTCTGCACTCAAGTCTTCCCAGAAGTACATCAGGTGTAGTCACTGGAACCTGCCTGTAACATCAGGAGGGGCTCATCTCTTGTCATTCACTGCTGGCTGTTTCAGATGGGAAACCATAAATAGTGAGTAGAGGTGCACATAAGCTACCTCCCTACAAAATGGCAAGCTCCTTCTCTGTGCCACTGCAGACCTTTACACCTGCCCATCTTCTTTCCATTAACATTCCTGCATGCATCCTCCATTGGTACCATCTTAATCTCTAATGCTGATCAGTCCCACCTCTGCAGCTTCCCTACCTGCTTCCTAATAGAATTGTCAATGGTACTTTAGTCACTGGGATTTCTGCCTTTCCTGGCTGTTGCTTGTGGGGAAATCAAGCTATTATCCTTACAGATCAAGTGAAGGATCTGGGTGGCAGCAAGTAGTTCAGTGGTCATAGATCTAGGTAGGAGAATATCTGATAATGGGAATGATTGCATCTAAATTCCCAAAACAAGGGAGCTTTGTCAGGTTTTTTTAAACAATTTTTCACAGTCCTTTAATGCTCTTGTGTTTGTTGGCCTCTTGCAGGTTTCTATATTTGCCAGATTTCATATCACGCTTGCCTAAAGGATACAGCTTAAGAATCTTTATTGTCATAGAGCGTAACTGGTTGAAGACCACCTGAGAGAACATTTGTGACTATACCTGTTTAATGACCTGGCATACACCTACCAGTGAAGGAAACTCAGAGTGCAATCTGCAGCCTGTTCCAGGCACAAAAAGCTAGACCAAAAAAACTCCCTGATGTGTATTTTTTGTTGTTGCTTTGTTTTAAATCAGAATAATTACACATTGAAGTCCCTAATACTTTCCTATACAAGATGTCTTACAAAGTTTGGAATTCTATGAAATCCTGATTAAAAGCCATTCACTCTTACTCTCCTTAGAATTTGTCCTCTTGTTTTTGTGAAGTAATAAATATTCACAGTTAATTCTTCTCATTACTTCTAGTTTATCATTATTTTCTTTAGAGATGTTTCATTTATACTTGATAATGAGTCTCTGTGATTACACCCTGTCACCATTAATACATTAATATGATTTCTTTTTAAAGATTAATTAGCTTGATTTCCCTTACTGTTCATTAAAAAAAAAAAAAAAAAAAGAAAAAGAAGACACAACAGAGAGATGGAAGGATTTGATGATCTGATCTTTTCCTGCATGCCCGTGCTTATGAACAAGGACGTGCTACTGACTAACACAGCATCACGGGACCAGCTTAATGTGTGGGGTTTACTTCGGTTTTGTCTCCGTCGGACTCAGAGGGATCTAAACATGTTAGAGCTGAGCAGTTTAGTGCATCCAGCTGGGATGTCAGGGCTTCTGGGTCCCTCTCCTGATTCATGCGTGGTTACGGAGCGTGCAAAAGCTGAACTCTTCCCTCACCCCCGTGAGTGGCTCAGGGTGGGATCTGGGACAAGTCGTCCCAGGTCATGCAGTCCTGTTTCCCCAGCAGTCACTGGGGAGGATGGTACTTGGCTCCCAACAGGCTGATGGTGAAGTGGGAAGTGCTATCTAAAGGTACCGAGATGAGCAAAGACTGGCTTCGTGGCACCCTGCAGCCCTGCACAGGCACTTGAGGATATTTAGATGTGCTCATGACTTCTCCTCTCCTGTTCTCTTCATGGTGAACACCCTTTGGCTCAGAACACACCACCAAACCAGGTACAAGAGGATGCAGAAAAGCCCCCGGTGACCCATTTCATCCCCGGTGCTGCTCTCCGCCGGCGCAGCGAGGGAAGTGTCTGGGTCAGAGCCCGCGAAGGGCCGGGCTGATTTCAGCAGGAGCCGCGCAGTCCGGCCGGGCTCTGGCGCGGGACTCTTGCCAAGTCCCACATATGGGATAGATTATCCACAGTGGCTTAGAGGGGCTTCTCTCGCTGCCACTCACCTATCCGCCCGTGTGGCAGAGGGGATGGCAGAAAGGTTTTCACAGCTGGAAGGAATTGCGGGGAGGAGGAGGAGGAGGAGGGGTTTGGGAGAGACAAAAAACAACATTGAACTCAAGATGGAAGAAAGACAGTATTAGCGGAGGTAATGGAGAAAATATGCGTGTGTGTGCGAGAGGGTATTTTATTTACAGTCTGTTTGTTTGGTGTTGCCCACACACGGTGAAAGCTGGGCAGTGGCTGGTCTCCAAAATCCCAGCAGGCGCTTTGGCTTGGAGAGGTAAGGAGAAGTAGAAAGAGGGAAAAAGAAGGGAAGAGGGAACTACAGAAAGAGGGAGAAAGGAAGCAATCGAGTGGCACGTTTTTGGACAGTGAAGAGATTTAGTGGATGGAAGATTGCTGGGACTGCCTGTGCCTCTGCTTCTGGTGGAAATGACGGGATAGGGACAGCCCTGGATGTTTAGTTGTCCCCTCTGGCAAACCACTGGAGTTTTTGAAGCCTTCCTCAGGGGATTTCGGTGCAAAAAAACCCTCTCCATCCTTCAGGAGCTGAGACAGACACAGTTAATGGGCACAGGATGCCTCATCTTCATTGCCACGAGCAGAGTACCAGCTTTTAACTGCTGTAACCACCCGTCCCCTCTGAGCCCATCACACTTTAGATGTGAAGTCACCCCAGGACTGCACCTCCAGCCAGGACATTCAACATCTGCCTCGGGACAAGGCGAGGGCCAAGGAGGAGGGGAAGGCACCTCTGGTGGCAGTGCCATTGCTGCCCAAGGAGCCCTGGCAGCCTTCACTGACCGCTCTGTGCACCCCTGGGAGGGATAAGGAAACCCAGAAACTTTTCTTTTTCACCCTCTCCCCCCGCCCCGTCTCATGAAATACTGGAATTAATATAATAACACACCTTAATAATATTATCCCTTGTTGAGTCCATAAAAGTTCCCACTTGCATTACGGCATTTGAGAGACTATTAAGTTTTAAGGCCACAAGACCTCTGTGAAGGAGAGAAGTCATTTCCATTTTTTCCTCTTTTGAGGGAGCTGGAGTTTATGGGGCAGTCAGCAACTGGGGTTGACGAGGCTTCTTCCCAGCAGCATGTCGGCCACCACGCTCGCCGGGGAGGGGCAGGGCCCAGGGCAGCGGTGACAGGGGTCCCAGCACATCCCTGAGGATGGGGCTTGCAATAATGTGGGGTTGGAATGGCTGATGCTTTTCTTTTTGCCCTTAGTTCTGCCCAAATCCTGGGGTGTCTTTTAGAGACGGGTGTTTAGGGGAAAAAAAGACAATTGCTTTGCCACACAACAGTGTGAGGATGTGGGATGAAGCAGGCAGGGGGCTTGAAATCCTCTCGAGCATTTTTATCCCTCTACACGTCTGAGCACACGACTATCCCAGCTGAGCAAAGAGTAACCAGATAACCGAAGCACCCTCTGCTCCAGAGCAGACCCGTTTGTTATTTATTCTGTATCTCTCTAGCAGTATGGGCAAAAAAGCAGTAAATATTTTCACTTCTATCCCACAGGAAAATATCCCACCTGTCCTGCCTGTCTGTGCTGGTTCCGACCCCATCTGAGAGCAGAAATAACGCCCTGGTCACCTGGACAGTCCCGCACGGCTGGACACAGTGAACTTGACCTCCAGAAGGCTTTGTGCACTCGTAAAGATTGCAGATGGACTGAGTTGGGAGACTGCTGCTTTTTTTCCAAAATGCAGTCCAGAAGTGAGCACAACTCAGTCCAGAAGTGATCTGAGCATTCATTCCTCAAAATCTAAAGCTCCAAGGATTTGGGATGTGGTCGGGTCACTGCTACTGGCCAGGGTTTGGGGGCTGCTGGGCTCCAGTCCCTTACTGCTCAGCTCTGAGGTGCAGAGCTAAGGCTTGCTTCAGGGGGCCACTCTCAAGCAGGTACTTTGACATCTGCACGGCCTTGCTGACAACTGGCTACTTGTCAGATGCAGAGAGGGTGGAAAATTCAGCCTTTTGCACCAAAATGGGTGCAGTGACTGCAGCCAGCCCAGCCTGGGGTCCCTTCTGCTGAGAGCAAGAGGGCAAAATAAGGGGGAGTGTGTTGTGCCCTCTCCTTTCATTTCTGCTCACCCTCATTTGAGAGTAAAACCCCAACAGGATTAAGATGCAAAGACCCGGTCGTGCTCTTGCGGAGGGAGGCGTGCAGAAGCTGTCGGTGACAGTGGTGGGGACACAAAGCTGGCTCGTGCTAACCAGGGCAGCACCGGTTCAGCAAGAGGCACGCAGACCTCGTGCGCCAGGGGACAGCGGGTTCTGCAGCGCTTATGGTTAATAATGTGCTAGCGTTTGGGGGTTTCCTTCACAATCTGTATGTGCTGTAAGAATTTCAGGGATCCTCCCCAAAGAGGAGCAAGGGTTTGCAGCCTAAACCTGACTGCACGGTGGGAAGACAGGATGGACCTTCACTGAGAGGCAAAGCAGATAAAAAGCAGAGTGCGAGGGGCACATCACTAATAACGGTCCCTCAGTGAGCAAAACCAAGAGGAAAACCAAAGAGAATGATGAAAGGAAAGAAGAATGTAAAAATTTCTTCCCTTTTAGCAGGACTATTGGAGTGATTTTAAGCAGATTCAGAAAACTATTTACTCCAGGTTTCCAAAGCCAGTGGAGTTGTTTGTGATGTAGCCCCAGTCAAGCAGCTCTGACTTGCAGGATTTAACCTCCTGTTCCCCGGGTTGCTCCCAAGCCTGTGCCGTGCAGGGAGCTCAGCACCAGCACCACGATCCCAGAGGTTCAGCTTCCTCACTTCTCTTTGCTGTGTTGCCAGAGAAGAGGCTCCTGAGAAAAGTGTTCTTTTACCTGAAGTCTGATTTCACAAAGATACAGCAAAACCTCTACCTTCCCTAAAAAACAAGTAACGCATCCTTCTGATTGCCACGAGGAGTTTGAAAATGTGACCACTGCAGGCTCAAAAAACCAGGCGGCCAATTAAAAAAAAACCAAAAAACCCTTTCACATTTATTATTATGTAAAATCTCATGCTCTTTAGGGCAATCTTATGATTATGAAGGGGTCAGGGGAACTGATTTATGATTAGAGAGCTCTTGGCGTCGGCAATATTGTATATGTTTTAATTTTGAACCTTAATAATCCATCCAATATGCAGCACTTGATCATGACACTCATTTCTCACATATAATTTTCCAAGACTCTACACATCCACCTTCACCTCCTCTCTAACACCCACACCCGCCTGCGCCGCACTGAGCAGCTCTGAAACCCGTTCCCTGAGCCAAAGTCAAATGCAAACCAACTTCTCCCTCTGGAATCAAAACCAGCCCAGCGGGACACGGTGCTGACGCCGATCTGGTGTTTGTACAGATACGCTGCTTCTGCTCGTTGGTGTTGGTCACAAGGTGCCTCGTGCCTTGCACGGAAGCATCGAATGCCAGAGACTGCATCTTGTACCCCAACATAAAGTAAATTACGACCTGTGTCCATCAGGGTGAAAGAAGGGGAAATCAGGGCTGGCGGATTAATACCGGGCTGAGGAGGAGACCCTGCTGCCCTGGATTCCTTGACCAGTGAGCACACGAGGCTGATGGTGTGGAGCTGGACAGAGGTGGCTCAAGGTCTGTCCTGATTTAACAGGATTCCCTTCCACACAAAGCCAGGCTGTGAGTCCCCTGCCTGGGATGCCCTCCTTGCCCCCGTGGCCGGCTACCCTCTCCTTCTCCCTTTCGAGGTGTTTATTTAATTGTTTTCCCTACTCCTCAGTGGCAGCGCTTCCCTGCCATTAAACCCTGCCATCCACGTTCTGACTGTGTAATTTAAAGCTATAGTTAAATTATGACTTCTCTGAACCTGTTGTGGCACTGACGCATAACCCTAATTAAATGATCGCATCCATTCTAAAGCCAGTCTTTTCTCCCCTCAAACGTTAATTACAACATAAGAGGCTTTAATGGCTCGCCTCACCTCCAGCTCCTCGAAAGAAAGGTCATGCGATTAATTTTCGTCATTAATCTTTTCCCAATGTGGACATTGTGCTGTCACTGGAGCCTATTAAACCCCCTTTGTCCCCCTCCCCTTCTTCTCCCTTCTCCCCCCCTTCATTCCTACCCCCACCCCTAAGCGAATGAGAGAACAAAAATATTTAAGCTCCACTTTGGCTCTGGTGATATCTCAGGGTGAGCGGGGCCTGGGACGGCAGCGGTGGAAGATGTGCTGGGAGATGTCCCACCAGTGACTCGAGAGCGGGCTGAGGGTGGGGCTGCTGCTCGGCCACACAGGGGACAGCCTGGGGGCAGTGGGGACCCCCTCGAGAGCTGCCCATGGCCCTGGGGTGGCAACACAAGGTCATGGCCACTTCCTTGGTGGTGAAAGCTGCCGAGGCTTTGGTGAGGGCAACCACTGGACACACCTCTGGCTAAAAACCGTGGAGGGTCTGAGAAGAGGGGGCACGGGGCAGCAGGAGGGATGCAGAGAGGGTGCCTGGCCGGGCTGTGCCAGGTGCTGGGAGCACAGCCCTGCAGCACAGGAGAGTCCCGCTGGTGCACAGCAGCTGCTGCGGCCGATGCTGGTGCTGGGACCTACTTCAAGGACTTTTTTTTTTTTTTCCCAAGGGAAATGGGCATTTTTCTAAACTCCATAAAATTGGCTTCAGTGACTTAAATCCCCTGAACCTGGGAGCGGGTCTTACCCGAACCTGCAGCAGGCAGGCCTTGTTCCTCAGAAGGCGGGCGGGAGGGGGCGGCTGGGGAGCGCAGCGCACGTTTAGCTAATTTGCAGTATTGTTTCAGCTGAAACGAAGGTCTGAATAATTCCCTTTTATGCAGGGTGACGTAATCGGGGAACAAGTTGCTGCACGGTGGGGGCTGGCAGCGCGCACGGCACCGTTTGAAATGGCTGCTTTAGGCAAAAAAAAACCCAGCCCACCCCGGGATCAGTCGAGCAGCCGAGTCCAAACCGCAGTGTGTCCCCGGACTCGCAGCGTGCCCCAGTTTGGAGGGGCTGAGAGCGCTCCTGAAGGGTATGACCCACTTCCCAGTCCTCCCTCCAGCTCGCTGACATCCTTTCTTCCCATTCCCATGGGTGACGACTCATGGGGGAAAATCCGGGAGTATTTTAATAAAGAGGAGACAGATGGTAGTCACCTCGCTGGGTAAATATGTTAGTGGGAAGTGGTCCAATACCGTGGTGATGAAAATAGAATAGGCGAGAGACGAGATGATCCGACTTTGACCAAGATTCTTCCTTCAACACTCTGCTAACTGGCTGCTTCATGCCCTCAAGGGTCTCTCTGGATTCAGACACCGACGGCGCAAGTGCTGGGTCCAAGTCCCTCTCCCCGACAAGGGCAGGGTGCTCGCACCCCAGCCAGCTCCCTGAACCTCTCCGGCACCTTCTGAGCTCCTGCTGCACTCTGCCTTGGCTTGTGGCTAATCCCTGGCTCTCCCTGCAGGCCTGAGGTGATCCACACAAGGAAACCTGGGCAGGCTTTTGACAGAGGATTTGTGGTAGCAAGGGCAGGGCAAACAGCTTGGGATGGGGCTGGCAAAATCCATCTGAATTTGGGAATTAGACTTGTGAGCGCAGAGGTTGGGCGCTGAGCCTGTCTGGGTGTCTGCGCGTTGCAGCCACACAAAGAGAAACCTCTGCTCTTCATGAGCTCTTTGGGCTCCTTCCCGTGGGCATTAGGGATGGTGAAATTCCCAGGAACGGGTGGTGAGTAGTCTGGCGAATGAGCAGACGCAGCAGCACTTACTCCTCCCTAGCATGGGAGCCCTGTCCCGTGGAAGCCATCGGTGAGATGGGGTGAGCCGAGCAAGGGGACCTCAGTGCCTCCTGCATGGTGAATGCAGCTGGTAAATACCTGACCTTGTGGGAGGGAGTTCAGTGTGTGGTTCTGGGACTAAAATCAGCTCCAGGAACTGCCAGAGGATCCTTGCCACTGAAACAAGCCTGGAAAGAACCTATGTGCAAATGTGAAGTCAGGAAAGCATCTGGATGAAGAGCCTGGGGCTTTGCCAACACAGCCTGGGATGGATGATGGAGTTATGATGGACAGCAAGTGTGAAAGCACCATCCCGAGCCAGGGAAACGACTCCAGTTCTGCTGAGATCAATAGACCTGGGCTGATCTTCACTCAGTAGGCCCTTCTCACCTTGAATGATGCTGAATCTCTTGATAGAGAGAGAACAGCAGCCAAACTATGATCTCTGCACACACCTCAGACACTATACTAACAATTAATACATCTCAGACTACCAATTTAATGTCAGAAAATAAACAGCTGATGGACAAAAGCCTTGCCATGGACTCCTGTGCGCCGGAGCACAGCGACACTGCCGTGTGTGTCCATGCACCGACGTGAAATTCCAGACCAACTACAGAATATAACTGTGGTCATATAAAGAGGAGAAAAAAGGGATTTTTACCACAGGGCTAATTTTCAGTTGCGGATTCTCTCTATGCATTTCTCTCACACGAAGCAGACAAGCAGGGAAAGGGCAGCTGGAGGTGTGTCAGGAAGCACAAGCCCTCTTTCAAGCCACGCCGCAGTCATGGGCATGGCCAGTTAGTTGGTGGCCTGTGGGCTGGTGCTGGTCCAAAGCTGGGCCTGAACCAGGTGACGTGGCTGCGATTTGGCTCGGCGAGCGCTTGCTCCATAAATACAGGTGGAGGCAGCTCCGGGCTGGGCGATTTCTGGCTTGTTCAAGGGAAGTCTCTTTGGTCTCTGATGTAGACACGTTTCTTTTCCCCCTTAACCAGCCAGCAAGGGGAAAAGCAAAATCCCTCAAAAGAGATTTGAAACTGCAGATTTTTTTTCAGGAAATTAACAACCGAGTCTCTGTCAAGAGTTGGGGGGAATTTCTTCATGGCTGGGCAAAACAAGCCAGTGGAACCCAAGGGGGACAGAACCACAGCAGGGTTAATGCTGGTGGCGTCGACAGCGCAGAGGTGCCGTGCTGGCCCCAGGGCTCTTTGTGCCAGCCACACGCGCAGAAATTGCTGCTCTCCCCCGATCTTTATGTTGCAAAACGACAGGCTGGAGACTCATGTCCCCCTTTTTCTGCAGAGGTAGGTTTGCCACTATAAAATCTACATCAGGATTTCTGACACCCCAGGTGCTGAGGGGGTCTGGTACTTGCAGCTCAGATGATCATAATGGTTCTTCCCGGCTTTAAAAGCCACTGACTAGGAAAATTCAGCTCTGAAGTCGGGTCTGATTTCCAGCCCGTTGGAGGTAGCCGTGCAGAACCTGACCCGGCTCCGCTGGGAGTGCTGGGACCCGTGTGTGGCTCTGCGTCTCCCTGGGTATCCAGGAATGATGATACATTTGGGCTCACCTCTAAACACTAACCAAAGTTTGGGGATAAAGGCAGACAGAGGGGCAGCTCATTTTTTTGTGTTTTCTATTCAAATAACCCCTCGACTCAGAGCGTGGGCAGGACCTGGCAGTGGCACACCAAGGCACACCAGAATAAAGCAAAGTGCCGAGACAGAGACCCTGGCTGGCAGCGGGCGCCTGCCAAGGCTCCTGCCAAAACACTGTCGCACTGGAGACAATGGCAAACCCCCTCTCGCTTCACACCACCGGCTGCCAGGAGCCCGCCCTGGCTCGGACACCCTGCTTTTTTTTTTTTCCTCTCTTTGTCCCAAGGACATTGGGGACATCACGTCCGCAGTGCTCTGTGTAGCAGGATAATAATAATTAATAACCATTAGCAACAATAAGGATAATACCAGCGCCAGGCCGGACTGACTGTGCAGAAGAGACACTTTTTTTTTCACTTTAATGAAAACAATGATTTGACTTTGAAGAAAGTGACTTTTTTTTTTAAGTGAAAGCTGAATCCGCTCCCCTGCCCCCCCGCACACTCCTTCTTCGCCCCCTCCCTCCTTTTTTTTTTTTTTTTTTAACTCTCCTTTTTTCTCTTTCTTTTAATACTCTGCGTTCTATCATGCAAATCCCCTTTCAAATTATGAGAGTATTAGAGCCATCAGCGGTAATGTCACCGCCACAAAATGAGAGCAGGGACTTAAGCACCTAACGAACAATGAAATGTGCGAGCCCTGGGACAGGACAATTAAGAACTGGGCTTAGCCAGCCAGGGAAATTTATTGCTATCAAATCCATATTTCTATTTTCCCCCTGAACAGTAACCTATTTGAATATGATTAAAGGGTTTCATTAGAGCTGAGAGAAAGGCCCGTGTCCCGCCGTTCCCTGTGAGCTCACAAACACGCGCTCTGCAGACCGCGCTTTGGGGAGGAGGAGGACGGCAAAGGAGGGGAGGAAGGAGTGGAGACGCGCGTGGGATGGATGTCCAGGGTCACCAGCTCCAGAGAGGGATGCGGGTGCTCACTGGGAGCTGGACTGCTGGCACGGGCCTTTCCAAGGGTAGCGGTGTCCAGAGGTTGCTCTCTGGAGCTGCGCCGCTGGCATCCTGAAAGCTCCTGGAGGAGGGAGGGGAGATCACGGGAGGCTGTGGGGCTGGGGAAAGAGGGAGGTGAGAAGGAGCCGTGGGGCAGGCAGGAGCCAGCACTTGCTGCCTGCTGGAGGGGCCCAGCATCACGGGGTGCTGGGGGATAATTAGGGGTTGGTGGGAGCTGGCAGGATCACCCTGCATCCGCCCACCACCCGCTCGGTGTACTCTCGGTCGTGTGAGCCGAGTTGTGACGGTTCTTATGGGCACAGTGTGTCACCATCAGCTGGGTGACTCGGCGCAGAGCAGACAAGAGGACAGGGTGTGCAGACAGACACCCCTTCCTCCCCCTGTCTAAACAGTAACTGCGGAGGTGAAGACGAGGAGAAGGTTTGGCCAGACACGAATGACATCGAGGAACATCTCAACCCGCAAATTGTTTCACTGTTGTTTCCCTGTCCCTCAAAGGTCCTGGGCAATCCCACAGCACCATGTAGGGCCCTAAACACATGATCCCAAGAGCTCTGCAGTCTACATCACCTACCCTGCTTCATAGCTGGATCTCACCACTATCAGCACTGGAGTTTCCCATCACCTCAGAGCAATAACACCCCTAGTTTTGCTATGAGAGAAGCTTTATCCTCTGCTACGCTATTTATTTACTCACAATTCCCACACTACAGTCTATTTATCACAAGAGCCAAGTCCCAGTTCACTAGATCTTTTTTTTTTTTTTTTTTTTTTTTTATCTGAACAATCTTTTCTGGCATTTACAAGCTCAATTGAGTTGTTCATTTTTTGCACCTCAAGCTTTTGGTCTTGCTGCAGAGACCACGTCACCAGAGCGAGCACGGGAGCTGGGATGGATGGAAGGGAGATGGAGGGATTGAAGGTGAAGGTTTGCTGGTTTCTTCAGCTTAGTGAATTTGGGAAAATAAAGTACAAAACTTTTGGAGAGAAGGAAAGAAAGAAAGAGAATAGGTCTGTCCCCCTGTGTACCAGCTTGAATCCCGCAATACGTGTGCTCTTCGCCACTGAGATTTTGCTTGTAATTAGTCCAGAAAGCAACGACAGTAGATGGGTTTATGAACCTGTCCTGTTGATGTTATTTCTGGAAGAGTTTGGCCCGTAAAAGTGCATTTCCCACCTTTCCAAGGCAGTTTATCCCCAAGTCGGTGTTCTGCCAAGGCACCCTGAAATTCCTGGCTGCCTCCTTCCCTTGTGCCTGGAGAACTGTCTACTGAACACGTAGGTATTTAATTCCAGACCTCTGAGGGATCTGAATTGCCAGCATCACTTTCCATCTGTTTATATCATGCGCTTTTAAAAGAACAGAGAGGATTTGAACTTAGGTTTTAATTTCTCTCTCTCTCTCTGTCTGCTTTTTGAGCAACTATGGATTAATTTCTCCCTGGTACTTCTCACTCAACCCCCTCCCCCCTGACATGTGCAAATCACACAGGTGTTGAGCCAGGCCTGCCACAGAGAGGATGACCCCATTCCCCTGCTTTGGATGTCCTGGAGGAGCCCCGAGGGGGGCATGGGGCTGAGGATGACACGCAGAGATGAGTTCCCCTGTACCTTCAGCCCATCTGGCCCCCAGAAAGACAATCCTGCCTTCACAAAGGTGTAGATGTGCTGCTGTCACAGGGTCCCTCTCCTCTGAGCTGGGCACTGGAGGTGCTGGGAGGCTGGAAGCTGCAGGAAGATGCCGCTGAATGAGAGATGTCAGGCTGGGTGACCGAAAGGGACGTGGCAGGGACCCAGACAGATCTGGGCTGCACAGCTTCTGGGAGGCTCTCGAGTTTACTGCGGGATTGTTGTGAATAATCACTGATTTGGGAAAACATCGTTATTCAGGGCAGCATTTCAGCATGTAGTTAACTCCCATTAGAGTCAACGGGACTTACGGACACGCTTAAGTTAAGCATGCATTTAAACACTTTCCTGAATGGATGCCAATAATAATAATTAGTGTATCTCCTGGCAATTACCGAACCGTAGGTTTTAAGACCACGGAGAAACCTGCTGCCTCTCTGGTGTGACCTCCTGCGCTACACAGCCCAGAGGACCCAGCACAGGATTTCCGACACGGGGCCCAACGTGAAACACACGTCGATGGTCCTTCCTCCCACGGCCCCGCGGGCTGGTCCCGACACCTCACCTCCCTGTGGGACAGAAGGACGCTCCCCATCAATCCGGGCCCCGCGCCGAGCTCCCCCAGCGCCGCCCGGCACCGGCCGGCTCTCCCCGATGGGCGCTGCCAGCAGGGAGGGCTGGCAGAGCCCGGCAGTCCCCCGGGATCCAGCCGGCAGCTTTGTTTCTGCGGCAGATTGCCCCGCGCCGGGGCCCTCCTACCACTGCCTCCCCTGCCCACCCCCACCCCGGCGAGGCATCACAGCTCCTAACGAAACGGAACTGCTGCCAGATGAAATATATTACTATTAAATACTTAATTCTTCTAGTGAGCGGAGAGCAGCCAGTATGAATACGATTATTAAAGAAAATTACTTTGGCTGATCAGATATTTCTGCATACTAATTTCTGACCCTTCTTTCCTCTCTGCTTGCTTCTCATCCCTTAGAGACCAGGACAGATAAAATTCCATCACAAATAGCTGATTACTGGAGCTTGCATTAAAATCAAATTTTTTTCCTCTCGGCGCTAATGTCCTTGCCTAAAGTAGAGGCAGCAGCTGTCAAAGTAAAAAAAAAAAAAAGCCTAGAGATTGGTCTAGATCTGAATATCCCTGAACTTTGAGGCTGCCGGTGTTACCACTGGATCCGAACGTCGCAGTTGTCTCCCCAAGCAGCCGGGCTGGCAGGTTTCGAGCGGGAGAGGTGCCCCAGCTCACCAGCAGCGCTGCTGCAGCGGCAGCGGGACAATCCCTCAGACCTCACCCCTGCCCTACTCCTGCTCCAGCCCCACTTGTTAGTGCTCCAGCCAACGCTGTCCGGTCGCTGGTGAAGAGGGCAGAGGCTAAATTGTGCTGACAGAAGCAGGGCGGGCAATGGGATGAGCACAACCTTGATCCCCAGTGGGAGTTCAGACTCACACAGCTTCACCCCTTCTCTGCTCTCCCACACGGCCATGTGGACAGACGCAGAGATGTAGAACCTACACAACGCTCTTCCGACTGAGTCCAACCAACTTCCTTCAAGTTTCTGCATCTCCCACCCATCACCCAGGCTACAGTCAACCTGTCACAGCACGAGGATGCCAGTAAAAATAATTCACTCCTGTCTCATCCCTTCCCCACCACCATCACCATCACCTCCCCCCGCTAACATGCCCAACCTGGAAGCCTCCAATTTACCTGCTTTTAAATAAAGACACTTGTAAAGGTGTCACGGCGCTGAAGCCCTAATTACAGCCTGAGCATGTTAATTCCCTGCTCCGGCTCCGCGAGCGCTTGTCGCGATGGGGGATCCTGTCTGCCCTCTTCCTCTCCCCCCGCCGCGGGGAAGCGCACGTGGGAGTGGGAAGGCAGCGGGCGGCTGCACGAGCAAGGGTGACAGGGGGATTCAAGGCTCGACTTTGCAACCTCCAGAGCATGCTGAAGGAAATCCCTTTGGAGGCGAAGCCCGTGAGGTTTGAGTTTCATGTCTGACCCTGCTGGACTTGCTACCGGGGACGTGTTCCCGTGCTGGGGAAGGGAAAAGGGAAATTCCTGTTGCAATGCTGGTGTGTCCTCCTCGGCTTCCATGCCCACCAGCCCTGGCTTCGGGCACCATCTGGGAGCCCCCGGTCTGCCAGGCACAGCCGGCCAGTGCTGCAGCGGCCCAGGGATGTGTGTGCACAAGGACGAGGAATGTTTGTTTTTCCTTATTGACTTTCTCCGAATAAACGCAGGGCAGGCAGAAAAGGGGCTCGGGCGGCAGCTGTTTACCAAGTGTTTGTGATAAAAAGCCTTCTCCATAGGAACAGGTGGCAGCGGGACTGTCCCCAGGAAGCGCCGAGAGGGGCCTCTGCAGCCTGCCGCAGTTACCGGTTTAGTGCAAGGGAGAAAAGGCATTTTTTACACGGCTCTGGGCGCAGCCGGGCACGAGCTTAACGCCCAGGGGCTGCAGCTCAGCCCAGTACATGGGCTCTGTATTGCTGGGGATAAATGATGGCTCAGAGGAGCTGTGCTCGGGAGAGAGCCCTGCTCGGACACGGCCTTCTGCGTTGCTGCACTGTGGGCTTCTCCCCTTGTGTTCGTTTTCTCCCTCTAAAGTCAGACAAGTGTGAAGAGCTCTCCTGGCCAAAGGGATCGGTCTCGAAGCACAAATTCAGCGAATCACAGACTCACAGACTGGTCCCAGGCCCTGCCACCCTCACAGGAAACAAGTTTCTCCTCCTGCTCAGATGGAACCTCTCAGGTTCCAGTTCGTGCCCATTGCCCCTTGTGGTGTGGCTGGGCACCACTGACAGTCTGGCCCCATCCCCTTGACTCTTGCTCTTTAGATATTGAAAAGCATTGATCAGCTCCCTTCACAGTCTTCTCTTCTCCAGGCTGAAGAGCCCCAGGGCTCTTGGCCTTTCCTTGTCAGAGAGAATTTTTCCTTTTTCATATTTCCTTCAGCCTGAAGGAACAGGGAGGGAGTGGCCATGGGGTTACTGCTGGGGTGTTGGTTCACAGCAGCAGTTTGCTCCTCATCCCAGGGGCAACAAGCTCCAAGGTGGGACTCTGCACACTTCGGAAGCCATGGTCCTTGCTCTGCTCCCAAATGTAGCCCAGTCACACCCTGCCCTGGAAAATGGAGATGAGGAGCTCCCAAAGGCAGCTTTCCTTTCCCACCCCTCCTCTCCCCTCCGCCTCGGCAGGGCACCCAGCGCATGACCTGCCTGGCTGGGATTTGTGCAGTCCCGTGAGCAGGAACATCGGGTTCAGAGAGTTCAGCGGCTGGCAGTTTCATGTTGCATTAGCGTGGCCGGTCTTGCGAGGCAGGATTTGGACTTTGGTGGGGCAAGCAAAGAACTTGCACTTTCCTGCTAACCAGGGCCTGATTTCAGAGGCAGCAAGGTGCTCTGACGAGGTACTAGCACACAGACCCCAAGAGCTCAGCTGTCCAACAGCACGAGAGGGTTGGGAGAGCTGATCCAGGCAGCTCTGCTGCAGAATCAGCCCTGCTGCTCACAGCCCAGCAGAACTGATTTTCCTTCCTTGGATGCAGACACATCCATCCTCCTCCAAGGATCCTGCCCAAGCAGAGGCTGGCAGGAGCATCGTGCCACACCGCAAGCCCCAAGCCCCAGCTCAGCACTGGCCAGACCTAAAAATCACTTAGCAACAACATGCTGAGTAATGCTCTCATCACAGAAGCTCCATCTTCATCTACAACAATTTCAGGTGTGCCTAAACCCTGACAGATGAGATTTAGGATGCCTGATGGTGTTGCTGTTACCTACAGATGCTGGCAGGTTTGGAGACCTATGAGTTGGTTCAGTTTCTTTTTCCATCTTGCTCAACACTCATCCTCAAAAACTTCTGACCCTGCCTTTTATTATTATTATATTTTATTTCTATTGTGAGAAGAGATACCAAGAGCTGGGTTTTCACACCTTCTGCCTTTAAACCACTCAGCAATTTATCTATTATTTTGTCTATTAGCTCCTATACATAAGAATGTCATTGTAACACCAGACCTATGCTTGGTTTTGGTGATTGAGCAGCAAAGAGGGATAGTGGAAGAATCACTGGGAAAGGAATTGGGATAGGAGAAAAAAAGTGGATGTCAGAGGACAATAAAATATAGAGGAAAGTCTGCTTCTCTGAGGCAGTACTGGTACAGTTTTGCCCTGCCTGGGTTGGGTCCTACTGTAAAGGCGCAAGGAAGCAACGGGAAAAACACTTAAATGATCAGGGAGAAGGGGCAGGGAGAAGTTGAAGGTAGGAGATGACATATGGAAGATATTGGCATCACTCGGGAAAAGATGGCAAACTTTGCCAGTTGATGGACAGGGCACGTGGAGGATGAGGAGAAGACTCAGGAGCAAATAATCCTGACCTGGAGGATTTGTTCCAGCCCCTGAATGAAGCTCCTTGCCACAAGGTTTCAAGAGCTTGGCAGGATTAAAACATAGTTTGGACATTTATGTGGATAACAAGAATGTCCAGTGTGGTGGAAACGAGAGGGTGGAAAGATGATAATCCCCCTTTTTTCAAGACAGTTGAGCTCTCCAGCCTCTCTGCCCCAATTCAATCCCCAAAATTCAGTGTTCTGGGGACACCCACAGCCCCGAGCACCCTGATCTCCCCATGTGAAGGGGAGTCAGCTCCTGCTTCACCCACCCCAGGGAGCTGATTTCACCTGAGTCCTGGAACATTAACTCTGACACTGAAAAGGGGATATTTTACTATCTGGGAATAATTCTGCCTCTCTTTAAAATCTCCCCCTCATGCACACCCTTCCCTGCCCCTGTGACAATTACCAGCATTTCTTCCACAAGCTGGTTGCCTGGCTGCGGCCGGAGGGACGGTGCTTCTCCCGCCTGGCACCATCTCACGGCATTTCATTCTCCTCCTCCCCATCACATCATTCATTCATCTGCCACTTGCATTTCAGCGGCTGCAGCAGCAGATTCACCTGTACCCAGAAGTGCAGCTTTATGTTTGATGTACTTCAGTTGCTCCTGACACTGCGGGCTCCTGTCCGAACTTGAAACTGTTTAAACTGATCTTTTGTCATCAGTTTATTCCCTGCTCACACCGAGAGCCTGGCCTGGGAAAAAGGTTCCAAAGGATGCAATGCTTTTCTTTATTTGTGCTGCGAGGGGAAAGGGTGAATTCCCAAACTCTTCTCTTCAGCAACTCAATCTAGTGGGGAAATCCTGTCTTTTTGTGCTTGGGGGGAAAAAGGAAGACTAAAATAATAATATAAAATTTGTTCTCATTTTTAGGTGCTTTTGAGACGCAGTCCTTGTAGAATAAGACACTTTGTCATTTAGGGAAGGAGACAGAACTTCTGCATATTTTCTGACCAACTACTGAAAACCTGGAGATTTTGCTTCTTGTTCTGACAGAAACACCCTCTTAAACCTAAAAGTCACTTTGCACCAAGGGTGGACAAGAGGAGAGGAAGAACGAAACCCCATCACTGGGAAGAGGAGAGTCTGGATGAGCGCCATGGCTTCCGTGGGGCTACTAACACATGTGCGATGTGACCCCGGTGGGGGTTTTCCCAGGGCCCCTTCTCCTGCCTTCGCGCTGACGGAGGTTTCAGGCTGTCACCTGCTTCCCTGCCAGGGAGCAGGGCTGTTAACTTCTGCTGACAGGGGCATGGAGCAGCCCCTCCCTGTCCTTGATAACTCATGGCAGCAACACTTGCACAAATCTTTAATTGTTTAGTTTAAAGAATTGTGTTTTGACCGCAAGGGGATTTTGGCTGGAGCTCAAGAACTGATAATGATATTTTGCTGCCAAGACGTCTTCTTGGCTCTGCCTGTGTTAATGTTCACTTACAAGAAGCTCCAATTAACTGCATCAGCTCTCCCAGAGTGAGAGCAAGCGAGAGGGGGAGAGATTATGTCTTTCTGCAAAAGAAAGAGAGAAAGCAAGAAAGAAAGAAGGGAAAAAAAAAAGAGAGAGAAGAAAGAAAGAAAAGCAAAGTGCAACTATCAACACAAATGGGCTCCATGCAGCACTTGGCCCACGGCAGGAGATGACTTCCAAGACACTGATCCATGGAGTCGCAGCTCGCTCCAGCCAGAGCTGTCTCCAGACAATGCCTTTGTCCCCCTTTGCAAGGCCACTGCAATGCAAAGAACAATCCCCAGCAAACTGGTTCCGGTGACAAAGGCGGCTGTGCCGTGCTGCCCTTTGGGGGCACTGTGGGAGTCTGGGGGTGTCTGACTGGGTGGGTGCCTACTGACCCCTTCTCATCCCCACATTTTGTGGGTGACAGAAGCAAGAAGGTAAAACTGAAGTGTGCTGGGACTGCTGCTTACCCCTCCTGCCAGCCTCGGACCAAGCTGATCCATGGGGTACCACAGAGCCATGATTCATCCCCCAGCGTGGACACACAGGTTCAACTTTCACAGAATCAGTTGGCAGAGACCTTGGAGCTCATGGAATCCAACCACCCCCCAGCTCTGCCAGGGCATCACTGGCCCATGGCCCTCAGCACCACAGCTCCACATCTTGGAAACCCCTCCAGGGATCACGGGGACTCCACCCCTGCCCTGGGCAGCC